>CM053171.1:7654352-7796232 GCA_012977825.3 Pteromalus puparum | reverse complement strand
TAACGCACGTATCCGCGAAGTGAGGGAACCTTTTAATTTTACCCGGCACTACTGAGCCAGGCAGTGGAGCACCAACACGCGACCCGACGAAGAAGACTAGATCTGGCCACTGGTGATATTCGTGACGATTTGCAGCTTTCTACTGGCAGGCGGCGGATAAGAACGATATGAAATCGCGGTCAGAGATCAATAGATCGCTTTTTTCGAAGAGATATCGGCGACCTAGCGCGAAATGATGAATATTAGAGGCCGCGCAGAATTATAGCGGCATTGCAATAAAGGAAAGATCGTGGCGGCGCGTTTGATGGCCAGTTCCGGAGAAAAAAGAGCGAATCTTAACGAAACGCGAGAGCCACGTTTCAATTTAAATCACTGAACGGCCTGTCGTGCTCAGTTTATTTACGACGTCGCGTATGAACAATACAGAAAATAAACTTTCGTGTATCTGCAGGAACTGCGCAGGTCACAGCTACTCCACGCGGCCAATCCAAGCCAACGACGCTGGACAGCTCAGCAGGCACTGACCTCTACCGATTCAGCAACGTCAGCCATCCGGCCCGTTTCAAAGCATCGGAGACGATTCGGCGGCCGCGGTCGTCCTCAACCGGCGAAATCAGAACGCCGAGAATCGCGCCGCGAGTAACACTCGTGCACGTGGTGGCAGCGGACGGAGCTGGCCCGAGGCGACGAACTGAGCTCAACGGATCAGCGGTCACCGATCTCATGACAAACCCGCCTCGCTTCCGATACAGGTCGCCTAACATCACAACGCTCTCAGGTATATATTACCCTTATCGACCTCATCGCTTCCTAAATCGACATAGCCTCGTGTAAATTTAACGCTTACGAAACCGGCGCGAACCGAAAAGCTTATCAGTTGATTATACTTCCACCAAACAGGACGCGCGGCGATAAATACACCGCATCGCAGAATTTCAATTTTATAAGCTTATTTTGCGCTTCGGCCGCAGGAACCGGAAGGCTTTCTCCGTGCGAAATTTCCCACGCTCGCTGCGGATGATAGCGCGGTGAAATAACTCGCGCGCGAGCCTTAAAAACGGTTCTTTAGTAGAATCATTTTGTCGCAGTGGCCTGTACAAACTCCGAATCGACCACGCGTTGAATAGCTGCCCGAATAAGAAGAAGGCACCAGAGTAATAGCAGAGAGCGAAGAGGCCGAAGAACAGAAGAAGTTTTGAAGCGGCGCGTTGAGATTCCAAAACGGGAAGTGCATCTCGAATGGACGGCGAGGAGAGATAAAGAGCCGGGACGAGGAATCACGATGAGAAGGAGAGAGAGAGAGAGAGAGACAAATCTGGGCATAAACAATACCAGAGCGCGCTCTGCTCTGACAACCGGGTTGCTTTTTTATTGAAAGTTCACAGACGTTAACTCTCGCGACAGTCTCTCACGAACCTCATTAAAAAACGACATATAGGAGCAAACGCGCATCACCAATCGTAGCCGCGCAGTACGTGTTCACGGGTGGCGCGTCGCGAGTATACTTGACCTCTTCGTCGCCGGTTGACGTATGGCGAAGCTCGATTACAAAACGAACGCAGACGACAGACAAGCGATAAAAATGAATGTTGGACGCATATAACAATGCTCGAAAGAGTAAACGTTGAGAAAGCAAAACAATGCGGGATGCGCCGACTGTAAAGTCGCGTCGCGCTAGCAAAAAGAACAAGCGGCGAGAAATGACCAAGAGCCGGCGCGTCATAACGAGAACGAAACGATAAAGTGCTCAGCTTGCGATTGTATACTCATAGTCATAGACTTGCGGCGCGCTATCCAAGATGCCGCGCTGTCTCGGACAGAGAGCCAACTGTGCATCATACCCGGGAGAAAAATTAAGAGGCAGAGAGGAGCCGAGGCGGAGATAATACAGGACGCATGCGGCGCTGCGCGAACTGCATGCACATACGCGTCTCGCAAATTACACAGAGCCCTTGTGTCTTCGCTATCTCCGCGTACTCATTTATTCGCCTCGAATTAATTATAACAGAGTATACAGAAGCGTAATTGCGTTTTTATTTGCAGAAAGAGAGCAAGTGCAAGGAGTTACTGAGTGTAAGCCACCGGACCGATGATTTGACGGAGCGAGAAACAACGGAATCACCGCTAATGACGTCGTTCGCGCCGATGAAGAGGCTTAACCAGTTACACACTCAACGGATCCGTCCAGCGGAGTGCTAGCTTGAGTCAATCGAAACGGCCACTGCACGAAACCGCCTGCCCAGGAGATCGAGCGTGTCACTAATACGGAAGGAATTACCCCGAGCAAGACCGCCCCTGAGCGCCGTCCTGCTCGGTGGTCGGCGAATTGAAACGGGCTCAAGAACAACGTGCCTGAAGGGAAAGTCAACCGGGAGAAAGGTCCGATTCAGGCGGGGAAGGAAAACGCCCCACCAGGGGTATCACCAAAGCCTGAATGAAGGCCTATACGAACAGCCACGGACGAATCCGGAACCTAGTCCTCCGACGGCGAAAACCAGATCGAGCCCGCCACGGAGGAAGAACCGAGAAGCCCCACGAATTATTCTGTATCTCCCTTCGAGGAGCTCTCTCAGAAGCCGACTCACTCCTGCTAAGCACAGACTGGATCGGAGAAGAAACGCGGGAAAAGGTACGAACGATGTTCTGTAATTTCGAAATCCTCGCATTGCGCAAGGAGAGGTGGGGTCTAACGGGAAAATTATTCCACTCGCAGGTAACGTCCATTACGACTGGAAGCCAAGGACGAGAACTCGACGAACGGGTTCGCTGGCGGCGACGATGCCGGTCACGATATCTGATGCAAAACGGGACGAAACGTTCACCAACGCCACAACTACCCACCGTTTTCCTTGGAGGAGCGCACCAGGTCTCCATCAAGGAAGACCGCCTCTCGGGCACACGGTGGCCCGTAGCTGCGCAAGCCAGGTACGACCGACCGGTCGCCGGCAGCCCGGCGGCCCGAATCGCTCTACGACATCACTTCCGGCAACGACGACGGCACGCTCTTCGCGTGGACGAGTCGTCCGCGCCGTGCTGGTCAACGCGAAGCCTCGACTAGGCGAACACAGCGATACGGGCCCGAGGTCTCACCAACCACTGGATGCTGAAAATGGCCTGCAGACAGAACGAGACCGCCCGCCACATCGCTACTGCGCGCTGGCGCGGACTGCGCGTAGCGCCCTCGAGGACGTGAACGACAACTCGCAGCAAGTTCCCCTCTCGGAGTACCACATCGAGTTCGTCGCGAGAACGACCCGTGGGCACGGACGCTGTGTTTGCAAAGGCGCGAGCGCCTAACCCCGACTATAGCGCGGCAGTCTAACGGCGACCTCAACCTACTACTATCGTTCGACGAGCGAGCGTGGCCAACGCTTCTCCGACATAGACAGACAGCTGGAAGGCTCTTCTCCTCACCAGACGCAGCTCACGGGGCCGTGACGAACACGCGCGCCGCTCCTTCGACTACCGAGCAAGCGCAAGCCGCTACGACCTTCCAGCGTACGCGGCTCGGCAGAAATTGGGCGCCGCGCACGCAGCGCAGCCGTCCGTGCGTACACACCGCTGAGATCAGACTACCCGGACGATTCTACCCGCAGTTCAACCGAGCGCATGTACCCGACTTCGACATCCAGCCTCGGCGCGGCCGTCCAGCCGGCAGCGAGTCGTCGCTACGTCACCGCCACGCCACCGAGACAAAGGGCCCGAACGGCCGCGTCGTTACCAGCTGAGCTAGCAGCAACCCGTTCTCAAGCTGAACGCAACGTATCTCTGGAGCGCCATCATCGTCAAGCGAGCTCTGCACAGCCCACCGGGCCGTCCCGAGGAGATCGACGCACGGCTACGTCGTGAGCGCAAGCTCCGGCCGGCAGGCTCCCTCATCGAACATGACGGTGGGAGCGTTCGCTGGGTACGACAACGACGACCTGGCCGGGCCAGCGGCGGTCGACTATTACCGGCCACGACCGACCGACACGAGGCAACCACAACATCGGACCACCAACATCGGACACCAACATCGAAGGACACCAAATGGGCCGTGGCAGCGAAGCAACGGCCTGGGCCGACTGGCCCTCGGGCTGCTCATAACGCCCTGCTAGCTGCCTCGTGCCTGGGCTCTGGCTCCATCTTCGCCTACCTCACATCAAAATACCCCGGCATCAAACGAAGCCCGCGGCACGCAGCCCGCGCCTCAACGCGAGAGCAACGCACGGACCTCGAACAGCTACGTGGACCCGAGCGCCTCGACACACCAATCCCATCCGCAGCGTGCGGCTGCGTCGGGCCACGGAACTAGCGGCGCCGGCGTCGGAGCCTCCTGCCAGTGGTCGCGACGCAAGCTGAACGACAGATCCCGCCGAACAGGACCTCCGGCAAGTCCGGCACCACAGGCCACCTCGGAGCTCCCGCCGCACCGACCAGTCGGCTCCTCGGGCCGCGGCTCCGCCGAGGAAAAAAGAACGAAAAACTCGGATATGCAAAGCGGCGAGCGAGGAAGATACCAGCATCGCAATACCAAAAAAAGCCCCTGGTGCCGTACGATCAGACCTGTACGTATTAACAGTCCGAATGATCAATGACGCTAGGCACACAGAAGAACTACGAACATAACCAGCATAATTGGCATATTTACAGTTGCTGCAAAAGAACCGTACAGCTATAGCGCTGTGGGTCTGTACGAGCAACTGTAACCGCAACGCTGGATAATATTTACGAAAAGAGGCGTCACGGGGAATAGTCGTGAAAAATTTGTCGGCCACTGTGCATGAATAGGATAGCTAACAATAAGCATTGTGACTACAGGAGCCTAAGCCGACCATGGCTTGCTCGAGCCCCTGTTATCTGGCTAAAGCTATGTATCGTAACAAGAAGATTGGCGGCTAGTCGATATCGACACAGCATACCTTGGCAGTGAAAATCGATCGGCACATTCAGTTTGTAGTCTCTTACATATATTAATAAAGCCCGCATTGAAGGAGCAGTGAGATTTGCACGGCACGTCAAAAAGATGACAGCAGTCTAGCTTAATACTCGATACAAATACAACAATAAATACATCAGTCACAAGAAATGCGGCAAGTTCGAGAAAACCTAGACAACATTCGAAGTGCACACCGAGTCTTGTCCTCTCCGTTATAATTGTCTTTATTGTCTTTATTGTCTTTAATTGTTCTTTATTGTCTTATATCACAACGAACAGATGCGAATGAGTATAGTATAAAGTATTTCTAATACATTGCAAACGCTCGATCGCGCTTAAAATTCGAAGTTCCGCGTCGGCTGAATGGGCCATGGCCCTGCGGGGGCGGCAGTGCTCCTCGCGCGCGGTAGGAAACCAAAGGGGCTGATGCGGGACTCCTGGTGGCCAAGCGGCGAGAGGTCGAGGGCGAGAAAGCTCCGGGCTGAGCGCGCCGACGGGAACCGGTCGAGGCGTCGTGGCTCGATGGGCGACCGTGGCAGCATGCCCCTTCGCCATGGCCGCCGCGTGAGCGACCTCGGGCGCCAACGCGGTGTGAGGCAGCGTGGCGCGGCGGTGCCCTTTGTGCACAGGGCTTGGCTTGCCGCTGCCGGCCGAGTTGCCCACAGGAGTTACCTGCTGCTAGGGGCGGCCGGGGCTCGCGCGAGGCCCGGCACCGGACAGTCGTCAGTCCCTTGAGCCTCGCGATCTCGCCTGAAGACGTGGGCCCAGCGCGCTGCGGGGGGTAACTCGACGCGGAGCGGCCGCGCAGCTAGCGAGCACGCGTAGTCGCCGCAGTGTTGCGTAGGAGCAGTTTGTAGAGCCGGTGAGCTCCTCCTCGCCTGTGCACTATCGAGCTGAGCGAGCCGTTCATCGAGGCCCCCGGGCACCTCGAGGCCCGAGGGGGCCTGCTTGGCTCGCCGATCTTGCCGTAAGAGGGTCGCGATGTCGGCCTCCGTGGCCGTCTCGTCGAAGAGGTGCAGGCTGTTCGAGCGCAGCGCTTCGGGCGGCGTGCTGCGCGGCTGCGCGGGCGGCGTCGACGAATGCCCACCGCGCCAGGTACTCCTGGGTGTTGTGCACCGAGAGGTCGCTCGCCGAGTCGCCGGTCTGCTGGCCCTCGTTGATCATGCGGATCTCCTCGTCCTCGGCGTCGTCCTCGGGGAGCCGCGCGCCCGAGAGCCCGATGGGTCGCTGCGCCGGACAGCTACCGAGGTGGCCTGGGTGCCGGACTGCCGGAGGTCCCGTACGGCGGGATCTCGTCGTACTTGGGCGGCGCGAACTGGCAGAGAGGCTCCGACGCCGGCGCCGCCGTTCACAGTTGGCCCCGACGCAGCCGCCGACGCTGCGGATGGGATGGTTCGAAGGCGACCGTCGGGTCCCACGGTAGCTAGTTCGAGGGCCGTGGCGTTGCTCTCAGCCGGTTGAGGCCCGGCTTGCTGCCGCCGGGCTTCTTGTGCCGGCGGTTCTTGATGTGGCAGGTAGAGGAAGATGGAGCCGAAGCCAGGACGAGCAGCAGCAGGGCATGAGCAGCCCGAGGCCCAGTCGGCCAGGCCGTTGCTCGCGGCACGGCCATGTTGGTTGCCGATGTTGGTGCCGATGTTGTGCCGATGTTGGTGCGATGTCGTGTCCGGCGTGGCGAAGCTCGAGCCGCCGCGAGCCCCGGCCAGGTCGTCGTTGTCGACCAGCGACACCTCACACCGTCATGTTCCGAGAGGGAGCCCTGCCGGCCGGAGCTGGCGCTCACGACGAGCCGCGTCGACTCCTCGAGGCCCGCGTCGGCGTGCAGGAGCTTCTGCTTGACGATGAGCGCGCCGGTCGTGCGGTTCAGCTTGAAGAACGGGTGCTGCGAGCTCAGCTGGTAGACGACGCGGCCGTCGGGGCCTTGTCTCGGTCGGTGGCGGTGACGTAGCCGACGACGCTGCCCGGCTGGACGGCCGCGCCGAGCCTGATGCCGAAGCGGTACATGCGCTCGGTGAACTGCGCGGTAGAACTCGTCGCGGAGTCGATCTCCAACGCGGTACAGCGGAACATCACGACCGTGACCGGATCGTCGCCGACCAGCGAACCCGTCGTCGAGTTCTCGTCCTTGGCTCCCAGTCGTATGACGTACCTGCGAGTGGAAAATTTTCCCGTTAACCCACCTCTCCTTGCGCAATGCGAGGATTTCGAAATACCGCAACGAGCGTCGTACCTTTCCCGCGTCTCTCGATCCAGCGGCTTAGCCAGGATGAGTCTGCCTCTGGAGACCTCGAAGAATCCGCTCTCGTCTCCGGCGACGATGGTGCCGTCGAGCAGGTCGACGTCCGTGAGCTTCATCAGGCTGGTACCCCTGCTGGCGTTCTCCCTGATCGAGACCTTGTACTCCCTTCCAGGCACGTTGTTCTTGAGCCCGTTCAATCGCACGACCACCGAGCAGACGGCGCTCAGGGGCGGCTTGCCGGAATCCTCCGCTATTATGGACAGCTCGATCTCCTTGGGCAGCGGTTTCGGCAGGGCCGTTCGATTGACCAGCAGCACTCCGCTGACGGAGTGAACGGTGAAGCCTTTCATCGGGCGAACGAGGCGATAGCGGATCCCGTTGTTCTCCTCCGTCAAATCATCGTCGGTGGCGTTGACACTCAGAACTTCCTGCACGTTGCCTCGTTCTTCTGCAATAAAAACGCAATTACGACTCTGAATACTCTGATAATTAATCGAGGCGAAAAAGAGAGACCGCGGAGAAGGAGAACACAAGGGCTGTAATTGCGAGACGCGTATGTGCAGAGTCGCGCAGCGCCGCATGCGTCCCGATTATCTCCGCCTCGGCTCCTCTCTGCCTCTTAATTTTTCTCCCGGGTATGATGCACGAGTTGGCTTCTGTCCGAGACAGCCGCGGCACTGGATAGCGCGCGCGCAGCTATGACTATGAGATACAATCGAGCCGAGGCACTTATCGTTCGTTCTCCGTTATGACGCGCCGGCTGCTGGTTCATTTCTCGCGCTGTTCCTTTTGCTAGCGCGACGCGACTTTCACAGCGGCGCAATCCGATTCGTTTTGCTTTCTCAACGTTTACTCTCCGAGCATGCTTATATGCTCCAACAATTCATTTTATCGCTTCTGTCGTCTGCTTCGTTTGTAATCGAGCTTCGCGATACGTCACCGGCGACGAAGAGGTCAAGATACTCGCGACGCGGCCACCCGTGAACACGTACGCGCGCTACGATTGGTGAGCGCGTTGCTCCTATATGCGTTTTTAATGAGGTTCGAGAACCCGCGAGAGTTAACGTCCTATGAATTTCAATAAAAAAGCAACAGTTGTCAGAGCCAAGCGCGCCTCTGCGTTTGTTTATGCGCCAGATTTTGTCTCTCTCTCTCTCTCTCTCCTTCTCATCGTGATCCTCGTCGCGCCTTATCTCTCCCGCCGTCATTCCGAATGCACTTCCGTTTGGAATCTCAACGCCGCTCAAAACTTTCTTTCTCGGCCTCTCGCTCTCTGCCTTATTATTGGCCTCTTCTTATTCGGGCAGCTTATCTCAACGCGATGTCGATTCGAGTTTGTAACACGGGCCACGGGACAAAATGATTCTACTAAAAACCAGTTTTTAAAGGCGCGCGCGAGCTTATTTCACGCGCCTATCATCGCAGCGAGCGGGAAAAATTCGCCACGGAGAAAAGCCATTCCGGTCCGCGCGAAGCGAAAATAAGCTTATAAAATTGAAATTCCGATGCGGTTATTTATCGCCGGCGCGTTGTGGAATAATCAACTGATAAGCTTTTCGGTTCGCGCCGGTTCGAAGCGAAAAATTTACACGAGGCTTGTCGATTTAGGAAGCGACGAGGTCGATAAGGCGAATACATACCTGAGAGCGTGGTGATGTAGGCGACCTGATCGAAGCGAGGCGGGTTGTCATTGAGATCGGTGACCCTGACCGTGAGCTCAGTCGTCGCCTCGTGCAGACCGTCGCTGGCCACCACGTGCAGAGTGTACTCGGAGCGGATCTCGGCGTCGATTTCGCCGGTGAGGACGACGCGGCCGCCGAATCGGTCGATGCTGAACGGGCCTGGATGGCTGACGTTGCTGAATCGGTAGGTCAGTGCCGGCGAGCTGTCCACGTCGTTGGCTGTGATGGCCGTGAGTACTGTGCCTGGCGCAGTTCCTGCAAAAGAAAGTTTATTTTCTGTATTGTCATACGCGAGATCGTAATAAACGAGCACACAGGCCGTTCAGGAGTAAATTGAAACGGGCTCTCGCGTCGATTAAGATTCTCTTTTTCTCGGAACGCGCATCAAACGCCCGCACGAGTTTCACTTTATTGCGAGCGCGCGATTATGCGCGGCTCCTAATTTATTCATTGCGGCTAGTCGCGTATCTCTCGAAAGCCTTGATTCCTTGCGCGAGATTTCATATCTGTCATTATGCGCGCTGCAGAAGAAAAGCTGCAATCGTCCGAGATCACCAGTTGGCCAGATCTAGCTTCTCGTCGGCGGTGCACTGCTGCTTCAGAGTGCCGGGTAAAATTAAAAGGTGCCCTCATCTCGACGATAAGTCGCGCGAGTGGTCGCGAGCTAGGCGGTGTATATAGATCGTATAGCCGACCGAAGCTCTGACCGAAGGAGCGGAGAGAGAGAGAAGGAAGCGGAGAACATTCTTTCGCGAAAGCCAAGACACTCGGCGAGCTCGGTCGAGCTGATGGCAGCTCACTTAAAATGCATTGGATACTGCCTATCGGCCCGTTTCATCTGCGCTCGCGCGCGCGCTCTGCAGCCGAGCAACGAGATCGCCTCGTCGTCTGCTGCGTGAAAGCCGTTCGCCGTCCTTGAGACTCTTGCTTATTGCTATACCTGTGTGATATTCAATGACCGGGGCTCGCCAAAAATTAATTACTTACAACAAACAGCTTTTCACGCGCTCGTCAGCCAACGAGCGGCATTTTTGCCGGAATATATGGCTCGATCAAAATGCGACCAGATGCGTTCTCGTTTCAGATTTTTTCTACACGTGCACCGTAAATATGCGAGGTACTTGTGGACGCGCCGACTATAAAACATTTTCACGAAATACGCAGCCCGCTTGAGTATTAATTTGTCATACGAAAGGAATCATCGTAAACCTTCATTTTTAGCCCCGAAATTTCATCCGCGAAATTTATTCTCTCGAGTCTGCAGAGACCGATGGGCATAAAAATTGTATCAAGCTATGGCTGCAGCATTATTATCGAGTAAAACACACTGTAGTGAAGGAGGAGGCTCCACCGGCGTTCGAAAATCAAACACACAACTCAAGTCGGAATTCGGCCGAAGTCGGAATTCTTTTATAGCTCTTAATTTGACACTCGAAAAATAAATTCGGGAATGAAAAACGACGAGCGCGGTGATTCATCTTGGGTATAAAGCGAGCTTTTAGGAAATGATGCCGTGTCCGATAGCGCGTTCTGTCTGTCTCTATCTCTCTCTCGCTCTCTCTCTCCGACGCGGAATTTATGCTCGAAAAATGTCGAGGAAATGTTTTCCCTGATTGACGATAGCACCTGGAAATATCGAGAGCTTCATGCAATGCAGATTTATTCAAAGTACGCGCGAGAATTATATTTTATTGATAGAATTTAAATGAAGATACCTTGCGGGGATTTAATGCAGTCGATCTCCTCGCGATACGGTAGAAGCTTAGAGAGGTTTGATGAACTCGCATTAACTCCCTTCGGGGGGGACGGTATCAGTAGCCGCGCGCGCGCACTGCCGCCGCAGAGTTATGGGATGAAAATGTTTTGAAAGTCCGCTATTTCCGCGGAATTAAACGCACTGGCTACACGAGTGCAGCCATACAAATCGAGACTGCCGTTGCGATTAGTTTAATCCTCGATATTAAGCCGGGGAATAAAGGAATAAAAGAGGAGGAGGGGGGAAAAGTCGCACTGGTATTGCTATAAATGTCCAAGCTCGATTATGCTCGGCCACTGCAGTGCTAAGTCCGCGTGTAACTCTGGATTAAGCGCTCTTATTTCTCTCATACTGCCCTCTTCATCCGAGAGCGCGTAATGCATGTACCTAGTCGTGTCCTCTTTTCTCCGCGAAACATATCGCGAGCAGTTGAAGCTCGCGCTCGGCGGCAAAAGTCGCGTTTTAATTTTCAGGTGAACCGCGCGTGGCCCTTTATCGGAGCGCCCGTCGAGGGGAGGCAAATCCGGTTCTCTCCGCAGACAAATTCCCGCTCATATCTATGAAGCGCGAGGCGCCTGCCCGTGTGCTGCGTTATCGCACAGTGCGCGCGCGGTGTCAAAGCCCCGCGCGTTACGGGAATGAGGCTCGTTAGGCGCTCCAAGATTAATTGATAGTTTCTCGCGGTAGATCCGTTAACCCTTCTCCCCTTGGTTTCTCTCTCGAGCCTCGCGCAAAGTGTATCGCGAAGCGAGAGCCGGAGCGCTGCACCTATGTGTATACGCGGACGTGCACGTATGTGTATTAGAGTCTCGCATCCCGGCGAGTAGCGCGGCTAATTGGTTTTCTTGATAGAGTCTTATCGATGGGAGGGTTTGTTACTGTCAGACCCGGCGCGATTAAGGCCCGCCTATCTTTATAAAACGCGCCTGCGCGCGAGCCTCAAATTGATTATGATTTTCATTTTTTACTCCCGTGGAATATCTCGCATATACTAGTTTACGACTCGACTAGTCTGTGTGTTCAGCCGCAGCTGGGGTTATTAAACTTTTTTCCTTCCTTCCCTCCTTCCACCACATAACGCTCATTATTTAATTGTCGTTTATCTGTTATTAACCGAGCTGAATCTATGCGGAATAACATCGATCACGATATCGACTCTGCTGCATGGAATTAAAAGTTTCGCGCTGTACATTAGAGATTCTGAGAGAGATTAAAACTTTGCTCCGCCACGAATAATTGCTATTTCGATTGCTACCTTTCCCATTTCTTTTTTCGATCTTGCTTGTATGAAAAACAACTCATCGCTCAACTTGTCAAAAGTTGAAATGTGAAATGAGAGAGTAGGTTTCTATTTCCCGTGACAGTAGATTACACGGAGATAACGGTTTATTAATTGACAACTATATATTTTTCTAGTATTATGAAACAAGAAGAATTTTGCGTTATTATCGCCTTAAAAAACGTTCAAGCTAATGGACTTGAACGTTTACAATTGGACTTTAATGTCAACGTAAATCTCGAGCCACTTAATTTTCTGTATTCATGAGCGGGAGCTGTTCAAGCTATTTTTTTTTTTTTTTTTCTTTAATTTTCGGTGCTCCGTTTACCCAAGCAATTTCGCTTCACATATTTTTTCACGCGATTAAGTTTTACGTTTCCTTAAGAATTGAAAAAAAGTAATTAGGTTCGAAGCGAGGTTATTGAATATATGGCTGCAAGTTTGGCACGAGGGATATTTCATTGGAAGTTATTGGCCTTTTTACACCTCGAGTGGTAGAACTCATTATTTACGATACCCGTGACGAATCTTCAAGTGGGCCGGTAAAGAGTTCCGGCATCAGGGCCAGACAAGCGATATATTTTGCTCTACTTTAATTGAGCGATTACTCGCGAAACAATTTTGATTAATGGTCCCGCGTAAAATTTTCTTAGAAATTAATTATTCACGTGTGGACTAGTTTAATAACAATCTTGACTTAGCGGTAATATGCTTTTATTGCAATTAGAGCCGTGTCTGAAAAACTTACCTTCGTGAACGGAAATGATTTTCGGCTCCGGGAAAGTAGGTTGGTTATCGTTGATGTCGATCACTCTGACGCTCAGCGCGGCTGTTCCAGTCAGCTGTGGATTGCCCTGGTCGGTGGCGATGATGGTCAAGCGATACTTTTCTCGAATTTCCCGATCGAGAACGATGTTGGTGCGCACTATGCCGCTGTACGGTGGATTTATCGTGAATGCGTTGTCAGGATTGCCATCCACTATGTGGTACAAGAGTCTGCTGTTCAAGCCTTGATCCATATCGCTGGCGGAGAGCTGCGTGAGGGAAGGTCGGTTTAGTCTTGTTGTGAGATTGAGTGAAGAAGTGGCTTACCTTGACAACGAAATCACCCTTGGCGTTGCCTTCGAGCACAGTCGCCGAGTACTGGGACTGCGTGAAAATCGGCGCATTGTCGTTGACGTCGGATATCCGAACGACGAGCTTTGCGTAAGCCTCTAGCGGGTCAGAGCCTACCGTCTTGGCGACGAGCGTCAGAACGAACCTGGAACCCTCCTTCATTCTCTCTTTGGCTTGCTCGCTCTCCATGGCACTCAGCCAGTACTTGTCCTGGCCGTCTTGGTCCCTGTCCTCGTCCCTGTCCTCGAGAAAGCGCGACTCCGTCTTCCTCGTGTCGTTGCAGAGTTCGGCATCGAGCTTCGAGGGGTCGTTGACCCTGAGCACGCCGGTCTCCTCGTCGATGCCAAAGATCTGCAAGTCGTTGCCCGAGCCGATCGAGTAGCTGACCTGCTGTCTTCTGCCGTCGGACCTCACAGCGGTCACCTGGATGACCTCGGTCCCGGCGGCCGAGTTCTCCTGGACGAGGATGTCGTAGCTGTCGTTCTGGAACTTGAGGACAGGCGCGAGGTCCGAGAGATCGCCGACGCGAAACTCGATGAGACCCCGGGCGCTCAGCGGCGGGTTGCCCTTGTCCGTGGCGAGGACCTCCAGCCTGTAGACGCGCCCGTTCTCCTGGGCTAGGCTGGAAGTCACGGTGACCATGCCGGTGCTCGGGTGGATGCGAAACTTGGGCTTGTCCTGCTCGCGCGGAAACGAGTAGACGATCTCGCCGTTCGCCGCGTCATCGGCGTCGTTTGCCTTGACCCGCAGAATGTTCTGACCAGGTTGAGTGCTCACGGGGACTCGGGCCTTGAACGGGTACTCCTCGAAAATCGGCCGATTGTCGTTCACGTCGCTGATGTAGATCTCGACCGGCACCGACGTCTGACGAGCCTCGTACTTGCCGCTGT
Organism: Pteromalus puparum; assembly: GCA_012977825.3. NCBI lineage: Eukaryota > Metazoa > Arthropoda > Insecta > Hymenoptera > Pteromalidae > Pteromalus > Pteromalus puparum. The sequence continues at coordinate 7,782,355 of CM053171.1, read as the reverse complement.
CGGTAGCCACCACCAGGAACCTGTACAAGCTCTGCTGCTCGCGATCCAGCGTTCTGAAAAACGAAGACGTTCGTTGTAAATAGGGTTGCTATTACGTACGTTGTACGCGTGACGCTTCGTTTTTCAAGCGCGATAATTGCGCCTGGAATTTTTAACGCGAGTTTTGATCTATTATAATGGCTTCATAATTCACTCTAGATATAGATAAAATCAGCCGCCGGGAGAAAGTGAAAAAGTCCAAAGAGAAGAAAAATCATTCTCGTTACAAAGCATTAACTTTGAAAGTCGAGTCAGCATTTCTTGCGGGCTCTTATCGGCAGCGAGAATCATGCATAATCCACGTAGGTCGTTATAAACATAACCCTTGATGGAGCTCGCGGTCTTTCTCGAGACCATTCCACAAAGCATCTACACTTCCGCTCACCCTCCGCGTTTCAGGCGCGTTGCATTCTACAGTACGCGAGTTGAATAAAGATTAATTGCCTTGACAATTGAAAATTCATACTCTGCGAGTTTTAAAACTCAACGCGGATTAAAGCGAGAGAAATAACGATAATGCGATCAGTTTGACATTCCAGGAGAACTGCACGGCTAAGTGGAAGCAAAACAGCGCAGAACTGCGGAGAAATGAGAAGCTGCGACCTGTTTTGCATATCAGGCTTTTTGCCGCGCTTGAAATAATGCATTGAAATGCCACTCGGTGCAGTCTTTGGCTGCGAAATGACACGCAGTCGTCGAGAGCCGCGTTCGAGTTGCAACTGCATGCAGTTGCTCGCCTTTCTTTCTCTTCCTCGGCGCTTCGCGATTTCATCTCTCCCTCTCTATTGATCTTTCGACGATACATTTCGGCTCGGTTCTTTTTTTCTTCGCGAGTCTTGCCGGCCGCCTTCGCTCCTTCTCCCCATTTCTATCCTCCGCTCTTTCTCCCGTTCTTCGGCCTTCTTTCTTTTCTGTCTCCGACTCTGTTCGGCGAATTTCTCCTCTTTATTCCGCGCAGCGCGGCTGCTTCTCGAGATACGGAGTCTTATTCTCTCCGCGTACGTTGTTGCGCGGATTAATAAACAAAGATCCCAGGCTGAATCGCGGGCCCTCTGATTTACCTCACGACGACTTAATATCCGCGACAGTTGCGTCATCTTATCAGGATTAACAGTGTTTACAACTTAAGCGGAAAAAAGTACAGACGTATAAATGAAGATTATCGCCGGTATTTTATACGCGTTCGATTATGCCCGCGCAGAATGGCTTCCCAGGATTTTACGGCGTTCGCGCCTAGATTAGCAGCGGCCGCCTCGATTAAAGAAACAAACAGAGAGAGCAAGCGTCATTTTCCTCCTTCCGGGCATTTTAATTAATCGCGCACGGCGCGCTCTCTCCGACGCGAGGCACGTCGTAAAACGCGTGCCGTCGACGCGACGTGAATTTATGTGCCAGTCGGGTGAGTTAGTGGATCGCGCAATTAACAATGATCGGTGCGCGTGTGGTCGGGCCCTGCATCTAGAAATTCCGGACGCGGGACGTCGGCAGGCGGCCTCTCTATCCGTCGAACAGGAGCTGCCAGCCGGACGTACGTCGTTCGCGCACAGAACTGACGTCTTCGTTAACGCCGAGAGATGTCCGACGCGGGGGAAAGAATATGCGCGGATCGAGTTCTGCTTGGCGAGCGAGAGAAGAGAAGTGCGAAAATTTCTGGAAAAACAGCCGAGTATGTACACGCGCACGCGACGAGCATACGGAATGAGGCTCTGGCTCGCTCGTCTAATCGGCCGGACAGCCGTGCAGCTCATGCACCGCCGTCGACAGCATTGCCTGACTTAATAATTTTACGACATCCCTACCTCGCCGCGCTACAGCGGCCCCATCCCCCCGACACTCCTTTTCACTCTCCGACTCGCCGCTACTGCTGCTGCTGCTGCTGCTGCTGCTGCTGCTGTAGTTCTCTTCTTTCTCTCCGTGCATCCTCTTCCTCTCGACTTTTTACGACCTTATATAGTGCCCGGCTTCCACCTCCTTCTCTTTCTTTATCTCCTTCTTTCTTATACTTTATACGCGCGCTGGCCTCCGTCTTCGTTTTTTTTCTTCAGCTGTGCGCGACTTTTTTACACGCGCGCGATCTTTTCCTTTAATGCGCCGAGCATTATTAATAACAGATTTTCGAGATGTATACGCGCGATACAAGTCTCGAAAGAAGAGATACGTTAGACATTTATGGGAAAATATTCGAGGGAGCAAAATTTTATCCCCGCGATCAATCCCGCTTAAAAAATAAAAATCCAACTTACCCAGCCGTCGTGATGACGCCCGTGAGATTGTCGACTCGGAAGAGCCAGGTAGACTCCTCGGCGATGGAGTAGGTGATCTTGCCGTTGACTCCCTGATCCGGGTCGGTGGCGCGCACCTGCATGACGCTCGACTCGGGCGCGACGTCCTCCGAGACGGTGGTCGAGTACTTGCCCTGGGTGAAGCTGGCCGCTGCGTAGTTCTCGACGTCGCCGCCGTTGAACGCGGCCCGCAGCCTCGGGTCGCTGTACTGGTTGTGCAGGAAGCTGGGCGCGTTGTCGTTCACGTCGAGCACGATCACGGTCAGGTTGCAGCGCGCCTCGAGACTCGGTCGGCCCTTGTCCTTCGCCGACACCGTCAGCACGTACTTCGGCACGACCTCGCGGTCCAGGCTCGAGGCCGACAGCACGCCCGTCACGGCGTCCAGCTTGAACTTGGAGCCGATGTTGCCGTCTGGAAGGAAGCGTTCGTCGTGTACTCCGCCGCGACTGCGGGGCGATTGCGACTTTGTCATGTTTTGTCATGTACTCACTCGTGATGCTGTAGGAGATCTCGCCGTTCCTGCCCTCGTCGGCGTCGGTCGCGGCGAGTGTGTGCACCACGGCGTTCTCCTGGTTCTCCGGCACGGCGAGCGTGTAGCACGAGCCGGGCACGAACTCCGGGCTGTTGTCGTTCTCGTCGAGCACGAAGATCTCCAGGGTGGTCAGGTCGAGGAGCTTACTGGAGCGGGCGAGCACCGGCACCGAGTAGTGGCTCGTCTTCTCGCGGTCCAGAGGCGCCAGCAGGCTCACAGCGCCGCTGCTCGACACGCCGAACACGTCCGACGCTACGCCCTTCGGTATGCTGAAGCTCACGTTTCCTGCAAAATCGACGCTGTTATACTGAAACGCTCGCTCGGGGACCGAGAGAAACTGCGCCAGTTTATCGGCAACTCCAGCTGCGGGGGAAGCGAGGAGTGCGAGCCTAAAAATTCCGGCAACGGGAAGATAAGCTAATCCGGCCGTAAATAATGACAATTTAGGGATTACACCGAGAGCGCAACATCCCGACGACTCTCGCCCGTAAACAAGAGCCCGGCCCGATGTTCTCTAGCTGAAATCCGATCTTCGTCGAGGATCGGCCTGTTCGGTTCGCGCGACATTGTCCGTTTCTTTTTTCCCTCCTGCTCCGACTTTTTTCAGCGCCGCGCACGTGTCGAGCGTGTGGGTCGCGAGAGAGACGCGCTCTTCCCATTATGCACCGCGAAACGATCGGAATCTTCGATTCGAGGCCTATTTCGCGAGCACGCGCTGCTAATTAGCTAATTACATACTTAAGGTCAAGCGAACAATTTCGCAAAAATGAAACGCTCAACGTTCCCGAGAGAGCGGTGGCAAATTTGTTATGGATGCAAAAAATGCAAAAATCTCCTAGAAAACGCAAGGGGACTACTACTCTCTCCCCTCTCGCCCTCGCTCTCGCTGATGCCGCGGCAGAGCGAGGTGGCTTTAATGCATTCGATTCTCAAATTCCAGAGGATGGCGTGTTCGAGCTGTCGGCGCTTTTTATACCGGGCTTAGAACAAAGCGAGCGCTCCCGGGCTGTGTGTATAGGTATACACGGAGGGACGCGGACGATGCGTGTGCGAGAGTTGGCCCGCGCTCGCGCTCTCTCTTGCTCTCTGCTGCTGCTGCTGCTGGTGTAGTGCGCGCGCTCTGCGAGCAGGAGCGGTGATTTGCCTATGCGCGTACCGCGGCTGCAGGCCGCCGGCACGATGATATACGCGGCCATTGTTTGCATCCTCCGCCTCCTTCGGCTTGCCTTATCCTCCTTATCCTTCTTATCCAGGCTGCTCTCTCTCTCTCTCTCCCTCTTCTCTCTTTCGTATGCGGCCGCGCTGTCGAGACTCCCCCGCGCGGCCGGCTTATGTTCCGCGGAATGTGCTCAAACGATCGCATAGTAGGTGAACGCCGCGCGCGGTGAATAATATTTGGCTTTTTGAATTGCGCGAGTCGCGTCGCGTTCCTGTATATTATAACAACCGAGCTGCACACGGAAGAAAGACGTATAATGCAGGAGAGGATAAAATACTCTCGCCCGCGCGCAATTATTCCAAGTATTCTCCTGGCAGAGCTTTCGCATTAGATCCGGAGTCGCGCGCGGGCAGCGGTACGCTCGGAAAAAAACCCCGCCGACTTATCTCGGCTTCTATAGAGAGCGCCTAATGAACGAGCATCGACGTCGGATTTCTAATTTTCACCTGGCTAACGGGTCATTTTTTCGCGGAGCGGTGAAGCAACCTCGCGACAACCGCGTACTCAATAGAGGCCGTCTGCAGCGGGAGCCGGCGGGAGCATCCGCGACGTCGGCGGCCATTCGGTTTCTCGGACTCGAGTAAAACTGGTAATCCTAAATCAGACCAGTTCTCCGCGCTCGCGCGAGCCGATCGGAATGCGGGGCGCGCGAGTGCACGCGCGAGAGATGGGAGCAGCGTCCTGAACTGGAGTAGGGCTCTGCGCTCGGCGGCGCGCTGAAGGATGGCCTAGCAGATGCAACCGCTTATCATTGCAGCGCTCGGCCGGGTCATTAGGCAGCTATTACGTAGCTCGATTTCAGTCGGCCTCATTAAGCCAACCACTCGTGAACGATGCTCTCGCTCGGAAGGGAGAGCGCGTCGTTAGAGGCTTACGGAGACGGTGTTAAAGTATCGCACCCGGCGTAGGTTGATCCAAGGCTCACCTTGATCGAGCACGGCGGCCCCGGCGACGCTGGCGACTTCGGCGCCGACGCGCAGGTTCTCGCTGACCCTGGCGATGGGGCTGGGCAGCAGCAGCCGAGGCGGTCCGCTGGTCTGGCCAGCGGCCCTCGTCAGCGTGAGCTTGATGCTGGCCTTGCGCGGCGGCGCTCCGTGGTCGTTCGCCGTGATCTCGAGCTCGCTCGGCCGCAGCAGCGGCGGCCGCACCAGACTCACCAGGCCCGAGTCGTAGCCCACGGAGAAGCGGCCCTCCTCGTTGCCCGAGCTGATGACGTACGAGACGCGGCCGTTGTCGCCTGCGTCCTTGTCTACCGCCACCACTCGCACCAGCGTGCCACCTGTTTTCGAGAGAGTCACGTCGTGCATTACTCGGTTCAACTGCGGTACAAGAATATGGAAGCTTCAAGGTATACTCACCGGGAGGCACGTCGGGGGCGACGGGCAGCCTCAAGAGCTCCGGCGCCACGAAGACCGGGTCGTTGTCGTTCTGGTCGAGCACGAGGATCCGGGCCGTGACGGTGGAGGCCAGTCGCTCGGCGGCTGGCGCCCGGTCCTCGGCCTTGAGCACGAGCGTGTACTCGGAGCGCTCCTCGCGGTCGAGCGGCCTGGCGAGGGTGAGGGCGCCGGTGAGCGAGTCGACGGCGAAGCTGCCGGTCGGTGGGTACTCGGCCACGAGGCCGTAGCGCAGCTCGCCGTTTGGCCCGTCGTCGAGGTCCGTGGCGCTGAGGTTGCAGATGCTCGAGCCGATGAGCGCGCGCTCCGAGACCTTCACGACGATCGGATCCTGCGGCCAGCTCGGCGCGTTGTCGTTGGCGTCCTCGATCTCGATCCTCACCGAGACGGCGCTGCTCTGCGGGTTGCCGATCGACGTCGTGTCCAGCGCCCGGATCTCCAGCTGGTACTCGCCGATGTTCTCGCGGTCGAGCGCGTGCGCCACCACCAGCTGGCCCGAGACTCGGTCCACGTCGAAAGCGGGCACCTGGCTCAGCGGGCGCAGCGAGTCGAGCGTGTAGGCGACTCGGCCCGCGGGTCCCGCGCCCGACACCGAGCCCACCGCGTCGCCTATGCTCGCGTCCTCTCGCACCTGTGGGCAAAGATTCTCACGTCAAACAACGATTATCTCTCCGCTGATTAAACTTTATTGACTCTTGCTTGCCCGAGCTAGTCCGAGTATTCCGCGAATAGCGAGCTCTATAAAGCCGCGGAGCACTGTCGCTGGGAATAAATCTCGGGCTGCAATTCTCGTTAATTTCAGTTTTGTCGGAGCTCCGCGTCGCCGTATAGGTTTACGGCCGAGCGCACTATTATCCTTAATTGACGAAATTTCGACTCGACTCGTGCGGCATGGGCCGAGCAATGAAACGCCGGGGCTTTACGAGCGAGGCCCGTCGTACAAGAGCGATGCTCGGCTCGTATCGCGGTTTTCGGGTAATCAAGCCGCCTACGATGTACGAAGGGGCTAATGGTATACTGACTTTGAAGCTGAGGCTGCTGCTGGTGAAGGTCGGCCGATTGTCCGCCAAGGCGAGCACCTCGACGCGCAGCGCGCGCACGCTATGCCTAGCCGGCCTGCCGGCGTCGCTGGCCTTAACCGAGAGCCGGTAGACGTTGCGTTCCTCGTGATCCAGCACGACCTTGGTCTTGATCATGCCGCTGATGGGGTCGATGGTGAAGACGTTGTAGCCGTCCGAGTCGCGATCTGAAACAGATTGGAGCACGCCATGAAGCCTCGGTGGAGTGCGCTCGCGTGCGGCTGGTGACCTCTGCACTAGTATACTACGACTTACCCTTGAGGATGCTGTAGGTGACGGAGGCGTTCTCCCCGAGGTCGTTGTCCAAGGCCCTGACCCGGGCGACCTCGGTGCCGGGCGGCTGCTCCTCGCGCACGCTCACCACGTCCCCCTGGGGGTCGACGATCTCCGGCGAGTTGTCGTTCACGTCGAGCACGCTGACCCGCAGCGGCACCCGCGCCGCCCTCGAGGGCGTGCCCTGGTCCCGGGCCTCCAACACCAGCTCGTGCACGGCCTTGCTCTCCCGGTCCAGTGGCTCGCGCGTGGTTATCTCACCTGTGGATGAGTCGGACAAATTTTATTCAAATTTTATTATGCACGAACGGTCGGGCGATTTGTTAACTTGAAAAAGGCGCGCGCGCTCGAGACGGACTCTCGGATCTCGAAAAGTCGAGAAATACAGCTATCCATATATAAGGACGCGGCGCATGAGAGCTCGGGACGACAATAAGAAGGGTAAAGACTAGGGCGCTCGCGCTAATGCGTTTCTCGTGTAGTCCGGAAAGTCCTGCAGTCCGCTTGCCGCGCGCGCTCTCTCTCTCCGCCGGCCCTTCGAGAGGCTGAGAATAAACCGACGCGGACCATGCTAGCTTTGTCTCCGCAAAGACGTTATTTTTTCGCGAGTTTTAATTATGAATTTGCATAATGTTTTGAAAATGTAAATATCCGCGGCTACCAGCGGTTACACGATTCGGCAATTAAACGGAGGCTCGCGCGTATTATTTTCGAAATTCGCATCACTGCATAATAAACACCGTCGTTGTCTCTCTCCGTCATCGCCGTGCGGACGATTATGATCGCGAGGAAAGCGATTGAAATGTATGAGCCGCGCGGCCGAAGATTCCGCGCACGCTCGGGCACAAGGCGCCGCATTCAAAGGAGCGGGTGCTCGATGATGCGCCTCTATCATCTATGCGTCTCTCGTCAGTCTCTCGTCAAAGCGCGGCGTGCGCGGAATGCGACGCAGGCAGGGCGATGACTCCGGCATTGTGGGTTCGGCGCTTGCGATTTCCAAGTTTGACTCGCTTTCTCGCTCCGCCTTTTTGACTGTTTCTTTGGCTAACTCTCGCCTCATCTACAACGCTCCGCTGCCGCCTCGACACAAGACGAACCGGACGACGGGGCGAGCTTCGTTCTCGGAAACGGCGAGAAGAAGCTGCAGCGCGCAGAAGAAGAAGCAGAAATGGAGGAGGAAGACAACTAAGAGGAGGAGAGCTCGAGGAGAAACTCGAGTCCCGCGTGTGCAGTGTGTACACAAATACAGCCGTGTAGCATGCCAATCAAACGGCGTATGCGTATATAGCGTATACGATAAAAGACACGAGCTCCGGCGCGGCACCACTTTCACGCCGCTCTCCCGTATACTATATACCTTCTTTTTCCTCATTATCCTTTCTTCGCGGGATGTGCGCGTGCACGCGGGCCGAACCGGCGAATACATAAGCGACGTTCTCAAGGACTCGGCTCTCGACAATACCACTACTGCCGCGAGCGACGCCTTACTAAGCCTTTTACGCGAATTATCTCGAGTACATTCTAAACACTCCGGGCGAGACACTTCTCGGAGATTGATAAAACGATAAACGTATATATAGCCGTGCATTTCTCCGATAGAATCGTCACGCCGATCGTTATGAAATTGTTTCGTAAACCTCGAGAGGCAGCAAAAATGGGTCATTAGACCGATGCTATCGCGTGTTAATTTGAAAGAACGATTCCGGCCGAAATTTTTGGGTTTTCGTGAGAAGGTCGGAGGAGGTTAACGGTCCCATCAAGCGGCGAGGGGCCACGATTCATTTTTATTGGTTTACCGACACGTCCCTTTTATGTCCGTGAGATGAGCCACGAGGTGGATAATTGATGGATCGGCCGGGGACTCCCGTACACGCGCGCGCTCGTCGCATCGAGATAATACGAGTTGGTCTCGTGTACCGAGTGCGGGAACCGTTGCGCGACTGTGTGAGGTGTACAGACTTACAGTACTCGATTGTTCCCGAGTGCGTAGACTTTTCCACTCGTCTCGGAGCGGAGGCTGTCTAGCTCTCTTAAAATCACTCGGAGCTACCGGTTGACGTTCGAGCAGAGCGTAAATTATACCGGTCGAGGCCGTCGAGGGGCGAGCGCGATGAGAGGGACGGAGGGGAGCAGCGCTCGTGGCTATTTAAGAAATTAATAGTCTCCGCGCTCGGTGCACAGGGGCTCGGTCATCGCCCATCGGACCATCCTCTCCACCTCTCTTTCACGGCCCTCTCCCGGCGGAGATCTCAAGCGCAATGCAATCTTGAAACGAATTCCGAACGAGCCGCGCGCCGCCCAACCGGCTAGGCTAGAGACGCCGCGCCGCGCTCTGCCGCAATGAAATTCTCCGGCAAGATTGATACGTCCGATTGGCCGCTCGGACGTTTCTTCCGCTCTTCTTAATTTGCCTACACGCGAAGCTCGATGATAGGAGAGAAGAAAGGGGCTCGGGATTTATCGGTTCTCGAATGAGAGGAGCCAACGCTTCGAATTTTTCCTCGCCTCCCGACGTTCGCCGAAGGCGCGCGAGATGAGCGCAGAAGATGGGCACAGAGACGGAAGGCCAGGAGAAAGGATGCGGAAGAGGCTCGGGCAAAAAATCAATAAGAAGCTGCCGCGAAAACAAAGGTCGCAAAAAGGCGCGCAAAAGCGAGTAAACGAGAGAGCGTCGCTGAAAAATGAGGATAAAACAAGGCGGACGGAGGAGAGGAGAGGAGAGGGGAAAAAAGAGGCAGCGTAAAAAACTCACCGGTATCGGGATCGACGGCGAAGCTGCTGTTGGCCTGGACCACCGCGTACCTCAGCAGAGCGTTCTTGCCGAGATCGGGATCGGAGGCGCTGACCGCGCCGACGAGCACGCCCGAGGGCAGGTTCTCGAGGAGCTCGAACGCGTAGAGGTCCTTCTCGAAGCGGGGCTCGTTGTCGTTGTCGTCGAGCACCGTCACGAGGACCGAGGCGCTGGCCGTGGCCGCGGGCGATCCATTGTCCGTCGCCAGGACCGTCAGGCTGTAGCGGTCGAGCGTCTCGCGGTCCAGCGGCCCGGCCAGCGCGATCCAGCCGCTGTTCGGGCTCACGCGGAACGGCCCGGAGCCCTGCAGCCGGTAGCTCAGCCGCGCGTTGTTGCCCGTGTCCAGGTCCACCGCCGTCACCTGCACTATCTGCGAGTTGAGCCTGGCGCCCTCGGACACCTCGACGTAGTACTCGTTCCTCTCGAACACCGGCGGGTTGTCGTTCACGTCCTGCACCTCGACGTTGAGGCTGAGGTTGGCGGAGAGGCCAGCGCCGTCGAGCGCGCTGATCATCAGCCGGTGCCGCTGCTGCGTCTCGTAGTCGAGGCGACGGGCCAGGTAGACCTCGCCGGAGCTCGCGTCGATGCCGAAAAGCTCGTTGCTGTTCTGTTGGATGCTGTAGCGCAGGGGCGTCGCTGGTCTGCTGTCCGGGTCGCTCGCGCGAGCCACGTACAGGGCCGTGTGCAGCGGGTGGGACTCGGCCACAGAGATCCGCACGCTGCTCAGCGGGAACATCGGCGGGTTGTCGTTCACGTCCTCCACGATGATCTCCACCTGCAACAGCGATTCCGATGATAACGGACGAGTCTTGTATATTAAAGGCCAAGTTTCGAAGGCGCAGCTCGCAAAGATGCGCATTTAAATGATGGATTACCGCGGTTTCTCCCGAAAAAAGCCTATAAACATCCGCGCGGTCGAGCATAATTACGTGAAAATTAATGAATCCCCGGCTCGCGCGTGAACGAGGCGAGTGAATTTTTTCGATCGAGCCTGGCTCGTCGCTCATCAATCATCTCTCTCCTACGCCCGGCTGCCGGCTCTAGGATCCGACTCATCCGACGCACCTGACCTCGAGGTTCCTGCGCGTTCGCTCTCATCGAGCGTAGCCGCTTATACCCCGATCGATTAATCGAAAAACCTCCAGCTGACGCTCAATCACGGCGTATCTCGGCGAGTGCAAAATTACCGGTTTCACGCGCGTGAGCTTATAAGCGTTTTCGCTTCGAGTTACACTAGGGCTAAGCTCATTTCGGTAGCGGGCGTCGCTGCATATCGAAAATACGTCGCGCGAAGTATAGCCTCGTAGGCCGATGCTTTGTATCGCCGCATTGACACGTCTGGACGCGGGGTAATGCGCATACGGCTAAGTGCGCGTCTCCTTCTCCGGTGAAGTATGAATATCGCGAGAGCCTCTTACGCCCCCAGCGAATAAATAAGCGCATCGCTCGGCGGGCATTTGCATAAAGTGCTACTTCGCGCGCCTGCGCACTTTTCAACTCGAGCGGGAAAAGCTCGTCGGCTGTAAATCCGCGAAGTGCGACTCTCGTAGGTATGCGTGCACAAAGAGCTCGCGTGCCTCACCTATGATGCACTATGCAGAGTCTCGCGTCGCGGCTGTGGTACGAAATACCTTATTCTCGAGACTCTAAGTCGAAAGCGAGTTTATGTACCCTCGTTTTGGAAAATAAAAGTGTAGCCTTTTTCTGAGTTGTCGATATTGGAAATTGAAACGAATTGTTTTCTGCTCTTTTGATTCTCGTATTCCGCAACTGGTTCGCGACGCCCTTATCTCGAACAAATACGTCAGCGCGAGCAATTAATGAAAATTCGAGAAGCAAAAGTGGAAAACTAGATCGAGCGCGTATGTAGGAAGGCTCGTTTATTATTGGCCGCAGATAGCGTGCATGCATAAATCAGGGAAGATCCAGCGCTCGCGCGCGGTACAGCCGGAAAATGGTAAAAACGAGGACAGGCGGTTCCGTAGATCAGCTGTCGATGGGAAAATTAATGAGCTTGGAATGGCTATGCGTATAGATATATAGACTCTCTCACCTGGCAGTAGCCAACGGAGATTCCGTTGCGAGCCTCGACGCTGAGGACGTAGCGATCGCGAGTCTCTCGATCCAGCGGAAGTCTCGTGCGTATCGCCCCTGTGCCGGCCTCCAAAGACAGCTCGGGCTCTTCCGTCACCAGGTAAAACCTGTTCAGCGTATTGCCTGGAAAAATAAAGGTAAAAGCATTTTTGATTTATTCAGTGGAAACTCATAGCTCGGGGCTTCGTTATGCCTAATTACTCATGTATAATGCACTCTAATAGAGACATAAATTCTCGCGTACGCGCAGCGCCTATATAAGCCTTATTCCTCCTTTCCTTTTTTCCGTCGCCGATGACACATTCTTTATGCATTTTTCATAATCCTATAAATTTACAAACTAGTTTCTTCATTCATTTTCGCATGCCATAACACGCGCCTATGCCAGCCGCACAAGCGATAGCCCTATCCCTTGGCTTCTTTATAGACGCGCTGGCCCCTGCAAACGAACGGGTTTTAACGGCGTAACGGGGAATATCCCATAAATATCTATGCGCGCGGCTGCAAATTGAAAGCACCTCTCGATCGGAGCGGTGTCCCAAATACTAGCGCCTATTTCTTATTCAATAATCGCGCCTAATTGCATTCGAAAAAGCGAGGGACGCGGATAGGGGATCATCCAGGCGTAGTTTCTATCGGCTGCAGATCGGAAGATTACGAGGCGATTGCAAATAAGAGGGTAGGGGCATTAAGCAGCCGTAAAGGCGCGCTACTAGCCGCGTAAATCAGCCTCCGCCGCGGGGCTGTAGGATCCGAGTCATGTCGATAATGACGCGATTATCGGATCATTGGCCCGGCTTATCCCCGCTATCGCCGAGTGATGCGGCCGTCTTCTCCATCTTGATAAGCGCTCTTTATAAATACGCCATTTACACGATTGGAGGAATGATCTCTCGCTCGCCGCGCAAATAGTGCAAACTGCGTCGTCGCCGGTCGCTTGCCGGTCGCTTCTAAATATATTTCGGAGGAATTTTTTAATTGGACGAAAACCTTCTGTGTATGTGTGTCTCCGGAGCGTGAAATTGATGGAATAAAAGACCGGGCCGGAGAAAGAGAGAGAGAGAGAGAGCTGCGAACGGCGTGTAAATAATAAAATAAATTAACGGACGCTGCATCGGCCTGTTAATTTGCATGCGAGCGACCGAGAGAGGAGCGGAAGCTGTGTCTGTGCTTTTGGGGACGGTCGGTCCGTGTGGCTGGCACATTTCATCGCTCACAAAAGCTGCTCGGAGCGAATAGCAGGAAAAATAAAGAACGAACCTTAAGACACTTAAGCGATCGCCAAAGGGTCCCGAGAGCACACGCGTCCTCCTCATCCTCGTCGTCGTCCTCGTCGTCGTTCTCGTCGTCACGAGCAGCGCTAATAACGTCGACGCGTGTTCGCGCGCGGTCCCGAGCGATGACACGGCACTGCGGGCGCGTATATGAGGGACCAAACGCCTCATCTTCGTGAAACATCTAACGCCCGTCCGGGACCCAATGATGAATTACCGGGAAGGCCTCTTGTACGCATATCGAACTGGCCGCGCGGCTATCTGATCATGCGCTCTCACACGATTCCCCTCGTGACAACGTTCGAGATTATTAGCGAGCTCGTTTCTTTGATAGAATTATAATATTGCCATCGACGAGTATCTCCGAAATCGAATAAAGACTCTGATGCATCGGTCCGGCATTACGCGCGTGGGTACCGATAAACATCGTCACCGCCGCGTCCGCTCTCTGCCAAAACTTTTCACAGCACCGCGAAACACGATACCGCCGCGCTTCTTCTTCTCTTGGGCGGGCTCAGGCAAAATAAAAAGCCCGCAAAAAGCGCTGGCCGGAGAAAAAGGTGTGTGCGTACGTATGCGAGCGACAGCGGACAGGCTACAGAATTTACAGGAAGAAATGAGCCGCGAGCTGCCACTCACTGGGATTACAATGCGGTCGCGCGATTCCGTTACCCTAATCTCACACCCCTATCGATCGGCTATCTCTCCTTCTCGGAGTTATTAAACTATTAAACTTCGTAATTGCAATTGGCCGACGCTTTTTGCTCGCGTCAGGGGGAGAGCGCTTAAACCAACGCATAACGTATGTGCTCGCTGACGTCGATTAGAGTATAGCGAGGAGAAGCGGGGGCAACGCACGACAAAGCGCTGCTGATAGAGAGCAGCGTGTAAGCGAACGTCCTCGAGACTCAACTCATTACCGAGAGCGCGGCGACTGGATTACCGAGAAAGCATCATCTCCGGAGAGTATTTATCGAGCGAATAAATTACAATCGCGAGGCTGCGAAGGCGAGCAGCTCTCTCGCCTGGCTGCAGCTGCACGCGAGAGCGAGAGAACGGAATTCGTCACCTCCGCGAGAGCAGCCGAACTCCCGCCGAGTCGCCGCCACACTCGCCCCCCTGTAACGAAGACAAATCGCTTACAAATTCGGCGAAATAAAAAACCACCGCCAGCCCTTTTCCAGCTCTCCTTCTTCTCGTCGCATTTTCTTCCTCTCTTTCTCGCGCGAAAGTCGAAAAGCGTCGATCGCGCATAATATACGCGACGGAGCATAATACGAGTACGGAGTTCGGAAATTGAATTATCGAGCGGGCGGCTTGATGTACGATGATCGTCCGCGCGCCGTGTGTCCCAAGTATATTTATGTCCGCGAGACGCTGAATTTATGCCGCGCGCTGCTCTCTCGAGTCCGAGCGCGGAGAGGGCTTTTAGAAGTTCGTTGTTTCCTTAATTTGCATGCACCTGCGACGTCGCTTGAATTAGGGGGTCTCTCTTCGCTCGCGAGCCGTGCAAAACTGGAAACGGCCGCGCGGCCGTCGATTCCAAATAACGTCCTCTCTCCTCTCTTACTCCGCTGTGGAGCTTATTTACGATCTCGCTTCGCGATTCCTTTATCCCCGAGCACGTTTCCCGGCCTGACCCACTCGCTCTTTCTCCGCGGCCTGCACCCCTTTTTTCGAACACACGCGTCCTCGTGCACAGCTCGCTCGTTTTTCTAAGCCGTTTTTACACCAGAGATCCACTATCCGGGTCCTCGTGTTCCGCGGATAGTGCATCGGGGAAAAAAAAAAAAAAATACAGTCGGACTTGCTTTTGGAATTCCTACGCGGAGCCAGTCGCCAGGATAAAAGAAAAGCGCGCGGCTTAATAGACCTGTATATAGGACGCGATTTCCGATGCCGGAAATTGTTTACGACCTGCGAGACGATATTCGTTAGCGCTCAACAATTCCAAATCGGCCTCGTAAATTGGCAAATTTATCGGCCGCAGCCAATAAAACGCTCGTTTTGCTCCCGCGCGGCTAATAGAGCTGCAGCGCGCGCGAGCCGAGAGTCTACTTCGAAAAACTTGCAAACTACAGGAAACCGAATTTTTCAAGCGAGCTTATTAAAGCGTCGCTCGCTCTCGTCTCTCTATAGGTACTCGTTCTCCCTCTCGTCGCTCGGCTCACGCTCGCTCTCTCGATCTGGTTTTATATCGCCGCCGAAGCCGCCGTTCTACCCGAGGGCTTTTCTTATTTTACTAATTAACTCGTAACGGCCTCTTCAGCGCTTCTCCTCAGCCCGTCTCATTTTCTGATTCCCTTATCACTGCGCGCGGAGAGCTAGTCTCGCGGGAATGCATAAGCGCAAGGGCATATTATACGCGATTTTAATAATAAAGAGTGCATTGGAACCGAGCCGATGGCGAGTGAAGGGAGAGCTCCGCAGAAAAGACGCAGGGAGAGAGAGAGAGAGAGTGAGAGGGGGAGGCGGAGGGAGAAGGAGTTCTCGAGTAAACACGATTACGATACGCTCGTAACATAACGCGAATATATTGTCGCCGGCCATACAAAGTCGACGCAGCGCTGCGGTCAGACTCCTTTTTTTCTGAATAATCGACGAGTTACGAGTCTTCCTCCCCTGTCTCCGCAGCGCGGAGGATCGGCTTTAAAAACCTGGAAATGAGTCGTGACGCACGACAAGTCGTGCACGAAGCGGCCGATCAATTATTTTCAGCCGCGCGCATCAGCTTAATGTAGCCTACTGCGCAATTTAAGTTTTCTCCGGTGTAGCCTCCCGTCGGGAATGTAAGCCGCGTTTAATTGAAAAAATCCTTATTAATCCTCCTGCGACTCGGCTACCGATTGTAAATTTTTGACATTGTATAATGCCGGCACAACTTTATGCGTCATCTTTGATTACGAGATAGATAAACTTCGTTCGCGCATCTCCTTAATTTCAATCAGCAGACCGCGGATAAATCGGCCTTTCGAAATCGAGTATTCCCGCGAAAACGATGGAGCGCGCTGTACGGCGAGAAAAAGTGGACAGTAATTAAATAATGATGATTAGCCGTGGCTCGCTCGACTCGACGAATGCGACGAAGAAGCGATAGCCCGGCGAAGGAGGCAGGCTACCGACGCTGACGTGGGTCTAGCCCCTCTCCTCCTGCAGCCGCTGCAGTATTCCTTTATTTCCGTTTTTCTCCTCTCCCTCTGTCTCCGGGCCGTTTTATTCTATTTTCAGCTCTGTGTGTTTTTTATATTCCGGCTCTCTCGGCCAGCGAGCAGCGAGAGAGCCCCTTCCGTTGCAATCTCCTTCTCTCTCTCTCTCTCTCATTCCCAAGAGTTCGCAGGAACGAGCTGCGCCGAGCAGTCGGGCCATTTGCGGTTATATCGGCATTCCTTTAAAGATTTTTGGCTGGGAATCTAATCAAGCCGATAAAGAAAAAACCCAGAGATATGGTCATCGAATAATCGCGAGGGTAACGCTTCTCCTCTTCGGCTCGAAAATTTTATTTTTATATCCCCGCATCCTTAATTGGCTGCAGTACTTGTAAGATTTTCGAAATCGCGTTAATTGAAAGCTCGAACGTTATCCATTCTCTATTGTTTTCGGCAGCTCTTCTCGCGGCGCCGAAAGAAGCGCTGGGAGTTATACAACGAGGCGAGTCTGACCAGTGCGCGCCACGTTATTGTTAAACGCTATTTCTCCATATACTCCCATGCCTCCTCTCCCTCCTACTTATCCTCCCGAGTCTCGACCAGCCTCGGAGGCGGACGTCTAACTGTCGCTTAGGCCTTAGCGCATTTCAAGCATTGTACATTGTAATTTCTCGGCATGCGGCGGCGCGTGCGCGCGTCTGCCGGCCTTTTCAGCCACAGCGAGCCGGTAGTCGCGCTGGACGTCGTCGCATGGGATGCAGCGGCTTCTGGGAGGAAGGCCGCAACGCTACTTACAGCGAGGGACAAGACAATGGGGCGGCGACAATAAGGCTTAGGCTCTCTGTCTCCCGCGTCTCTCGCAAGCGCAAAACTAAACTAAAATGATGCTCGACACGGACTGCGAAGCAGAGGATAATCGGATGGCGCGTAAGTTCGAGGCAGAAAGCTACACGAGTAGCTGCGCGTGTACATTTCGCTTTAACGAGTTCCGACGCAGCCCCGCTGTAAAAATTCGATTCACGAGCTGTCTTTTATCAAGGGATACGTTCTCTTTTATCTGCCTCCGTCGCAGCGGCGTTTTAATCGCACTTATATGACTCTCCGCATTCCTCTGTATGGCATCTCTTTGCGCTATGCTACACGCAAGTACGAGAGAAAAATCGAGTGCGGAAGCCGGTTCGTGGACACGCGTGCAGCGCGAGAAGTGAAAAGTAAGCGAGAACACGTGCGATTTCGTCAATTAACCTTCTTTTCCCGCGCTGGCGGATTGATTAAAAACTGCGAGCGCCTTGGAACCCGGATTTCCAGACAATTAATTACCCGTTCGAGCGTGGCCGTTTCGTTAACAGTTCGCCAAAGCACTGCACTCGCCACTCGCCGCGACGGCTTTCTAATTCTCAGCTCTCTAGGACAATAAACACATTGTCTCTCGGAATTCCAGAAGCTGCAGGTACATGGCGGTGTACTTTTCGGACAACCGCGCAGTCGAATGTAAATACCGCATTCGGTGCATCGGCGCGAATAATTTTTGAGCGATTGCCAAATAAACGCAGATGGATTCCAGGCATCCGACTCTCGGACGTATGTGTACAGCGTATTAGACGATTTTTCGCATCCACTCTTTTGCGGCTGTATATAGTAGTATAAGAGCGCGGGTATGTGTGCACGGGGAAGTGGCCGCTTTGATTCAAAACCGCCGAACAATGGCGCGCGGGAGCCTCTCGTCTGATTTATCGAAGACATCGAGAACTTTATCTCCTTCCTCTTCACTCGGCCCTTTCCCCATTCTCCGAGAAACTCGAACTCATCCTGCCTCCGCGCATACGGCTGCGCGTCATTAGTATATGTGAGCTTCCTCCTCTGCGTCGCGCAATTAAGAGCGTCGCTCCGTCCCCGTCGCTCGCGCTCGTTCGGAAGAGCGGAGGCGAGCCCGATAATGAGCTGTCAAAGCTTCGCGCAGCTGCTCGGATCGCGGAAATGGGTCATGCATTTTTCCCATCGAGCGCGTTCCGTTACGGCTCGGATGCTACATAGCTCCGATTTGCGTTGGGGATCGAGAAAAATAAATAGAAGAGTCCAGGCGATGCAGCCTTGAGTCGAGGCGTACCGGTTTGCTGCGGCAGTGCAGCACAGCCGAGAGAAGAATGCACCTCATCCGACAAATATCATACGCAAATGTTCTGACACTCGCTTCGCATCGAGATTCCGCGAGCATATACAAGCTGAATCAGAAGGCATATCTCGAAAACACAAGCGCGCACAGTAGCGAGTAGCGTTCGGCTTCTCCAGTTCTCCCGTGCGACCTTTGCGCGATTTCGCAATTCGCATGTTATAAATTCGCGCGCGTGCATTCCTCTCCGCTCTACTGCAGCGCGCGTATAGTATACGTTTACACGCGGGTACTTATGCGCGCTTTATCTCTCGGCTCTCCGCGAGCAGCAAGTCAGCAACGGTGTGTGCCACGAGGTCGGCAATTTCCATTTAGCAATAAAGAGCCGTTGTCGAAAATGATGTAGACGAGTATCGCGTGTGTACCGCGCGCAGCATTATAACCCACTCGCGCGAGAGCTGCATACGTATACACAGCAACACAGCGAGAAAGAGCTGCTGTTGGCACACGCAAAAATTAACCGGTAATGTCGCCGATTCTTCATGTGTCAGTGGGCTCGCGCATTATACACTATTAACTCGTTTTTAATTTTAATCCTTCTTTGCTTTCACGAACTGGCTCCTCGAAAAATTCGAAGCGTCGTCGAAAGGCATCAGAGGAAGAAGTTACGCAGTTACGCAAATCAGAGGCCGCACTGCGCGGGAGCTGGCGATCCGGGGGAGTATACACGCGCGCTATCTTTCGCGTATCTGCTTGACTGGCGCAGGTTGGAGTTCGCTCGCGGGGTCCGATGAAATTTGCAAGTCCGCTGGAAACACGACTGCAGCTCGTTCCCTCCGCGGTCGATTGAAAAATTGAAAAATGAAAGGTATTATCCGCCGCGCAGAGAGACGGAGGATGCACGGACCCACCGGGGAGCGGGCGCGAGATAGAGATAGGCCCGCTGCGCCGTCGGTGTGCCTGGTGTGAGAAAAACAAAGTCCAGATTGAACGAGGATAGCGATATTGAAAGCGCTAATTCGAGCGTTTATCCTCGTGTATACGTTGTATATACTGCTGCAGCGGTTCGTCCAGCTCCGTCTGGCTGCTGTTTATTTTTTCCCAACGTTTTCTGACCGCCTCTCGTGCGCGGCGATATTTAAAGCGTATGCAAAGAGTATACAGACCAAAAAGTTGCGGAGCGAGAGGGAGTGGGAGACGATTCCCGGAGAGAGGGGGGGGGGGTAAAAAAAACTCTCGGACAATGGCGGCTGCCTGGAATCCGACTCGCGACGACGATTTATGCGACCTCAGCGACGAGCGTCCTCGCGTCTCCCTCTCTCCCTTTTCCCGCTCTCGCTATACCGAGTTATACTCCTCGTTCTGCACTCTATGCACCGGAGATTCCCGAAAATTCCCTGAAAGTGCGCCGGGTGGAACGTTCCAAATAATGTTTATTGGGCGATAACCCTACGCCGGCGTCGCGGGATATATCAATTGTCGCGCGAACAGTAATTTATGTAACGCCGACTCAGGCCGTAAAGCGAAAAAATTACGATCCAGCATCAAAGTCGCGCAGGCCGCTCGCAGGTTCTAGGAAACGAGTCCCGCTTTTGCCTGCGAATAAGTTTATATAGGTACGTGTAAGTAAGATTCGAAAATCGTCCCGCCGAGCCTCGTTTCGTCAGCAGATTTAGTGCGCGCTCCGCCGAGGACTTAGGGAGACGGGCGCGAGCGCCTGCGGTTTCGCATTGATTTTGCGCAAGAGTCATTCCAGGGGGGCGTAAAAATTATCGTACGTGGCGAGCGCAGCAACGAGCATTTAAACTGCGGGGCAGACGATTTCGCGGGCAATTTGCCGGATAATTTTGGCCAATTTGTAAAATAATTACGCCCAACGCTCCTTCGCAGTGACCTTGCCCGGAATTCTCGATATATGTATATACCAGCGGCAGTCGCTGTCGTCGCCCAGCGGGACGCACCCGCGCGGCTTTGTCGTATCGACGTTTGCGTGGGCATCATACAGAGCTCTCGGATCTACACGAGGTATATACCGATTGTTGGCACTTGCAGCTCTCGATTCTCGAGCATGAAAAATAGAAGGCGAAAACCGGAGAGGCGGTCAGAGTTAATCTGATAATCTGATTGGCTGCCGTGTGTCAAATATTGCGAGTGCGCGCGTCAAGCCGCGAACGTAACTGGTTTTCCCGCTCACGCGTATACGACACGACTATGGGTAATATTATAAGCGAGCCTCCGTAACGACATCCCCCTCTTGTCCCTTCACTTCTGCATATCCTTCTTACGTATCTTTCAGCCGGTATAGACCGACAGTAGCAGGAATAGAATCTCACGACGAGGAGGCGCGGAGCGATAAAAAAGAAACGGCCAAAAAGAAGTGTATCTGTGGACGAAAAGAAGAAGGCAAAGAGGCAAGAGCGGGTTGAAGAAATTGATATGCAAGATGCTCCGCGCGGCGCTGCATGTATATGCGGCTCTCCTCGAACAATACCCGCCTGCAGCAGCAGCAGCAGCAGCGCTAAGGCTCCAACGCGCGCGCTCTCGTGTAAACTACCGTAAATGGCGAATATACCCCCGTACAAAAGCCCGAGTTTAAGAAGAGAGCGAGAGAGAGAAATATATAGCGCACGCGGATCGTGACGCTTCGTATCTTGCATCGGATGTACCTCCAGTGTGGAAACACGGATACGTGCATCGTCCCTCTCTCTCTCTCTCCCGCTTCGATCGTCTTTCAGAGCCTCTCTGCTGCAGACTCATCGCGGCGGTGTCCGCGTGATTGTATTTTTCTTTCGCCCTCTCGTGACATCCAGCTCATTTTTCCAACCGCATCAGCCTCCGCGTGATTTGCATGCCATTGTACGCTGGAAATTTACGAAAATATGCGCGAGAAGTTATTGGCTGTGTGAGCAACCTTTTGTTCTAGAAAGGATCGCATTATGCGCATCTGGAAATGCAGCGATGTCCTGCGGAGTGTTCTTGATCCTGCTTCGTGACGAGACTATGTTAAGCGCGGTGGCATCCATTCTGTGCATTTGCTGGCGCTTCTATACACGACAGTCTCGGCAAATGCCAGCGTCGAGCCTTTGCCGAAGCATCTCAATACCGTTCGATTGAAAAAATCGATTGAATTCATCAGTTGTGGATTCAACTGCGGGCGGCCCTTGTAGACATATAGCGAAAATGTGTAGAAAATAGTGCGTGACTTACCAGTAGCGGAGGAGACGCTGGGATCCCTGATGCTGCCGATAAAGGTGTTCTGGGCGACGTTCTCCTTGATGCTGATGCTGTATCTCGGCCTGTCGCAGGCGGCGGTGCGCTGGCCGGGAGTCGTCGTGCTTATCTGGACGCTTGCGTCGAGGATGCTCTTGAGGCCGGCGCCGTCGGTCGCCGTGATGTTTAGCAGATAGGTGGAGGATCGCGCCAGCTGGTTTGGCTGGGCCACGTGGATTTCACCGGTGGTCCGGTCGATGCGGAAGATGTTGGCCTCGTTGCCGCCCGAAATCCTGTAGGCCACCTGGCCGAAGAAACCCGCATCCGCGTCGCTGGCGACGCAGCGCAGGATCGGCCCGCTCAACGGGCTCTCCGCGCGCAGGGTGACGTTGTACTCGCGGGGCTCGAAGACCGGCCGATTGTCGTTCACGTCCGTGATGAGAACGCGCACGATCGACGTCGTGCTGAGGCCACCTGAAAAACGCAAACGTTGGTTTGTTGGTTATTATCGTTCATTTCTAATTTCAATTGTGTGCTGCGACATGTGTCTTAGGATTAGGTTATTTGTCTCATCGATCAAAACGAGAAAGCGCTCTGTCTCAACGTCGAATTAATTTTTCTCCCAAACCAGTTTGTCTTCTAAGCTCGGCATTCCATTTTCCTACTATACGTCTCAGCGCGTGCGTTGACAACGTTCTTCGGCTAATTTATACCACGTTTAAGTAGTTGCCAATAAATCAGCGCCAGCCAAACAATTTCGCTATTACTGCTATTAGGAACTGCTCGCATAGTTTCGGTCGGATTAGGCGTAGGTATTTATAGGTATTTCGCGGACGATCCGGCGGCGAGATTACGTTGATTTCATTCTTCGCTCGCAGAGAAATCCTCTTATCGGAAGCAAATAATGCCGGGGCATTAGCGGCGCACAGCGGCAGCGAATATTCACGGGGTCGTTTTCGAGCCGGTCCGCATAAATCACCGGAGTGTCTCTGGAGCCAATCAGCCGAGCCTTTTTCTCACTTCATTTCCTCCGCGAGCCCTTCTTTTTTTCTTCGACACGTTAGCCCAATTGCAGCGGAGAGCGATATTTCACGGGCGAGATATTTAAAAATGAACGAATAATCAGAGAGCTGCGCTTAATGCGTGTAACCGTTTCAAAGGCGCGACGCCCGCGCGAGTCTGAAGCATAATTCATGCCTTTATTTATTGGGCGATCGCACGAATATCCGCGCGTCCTGGAGGTATTTTATCAGCTCGGAAATTCCGCTCTCTTTCGCGGGAGAAAAATAGAAAAACGCGGGCATAGCGAGCCGAGTAAACATTGCAGGCGGTCACGATTCAGAGAGCCAAAGAGAGCTCCGTGGAGAGTCTCGCGCGAGGCGCACAAAGCGCGTTAATACTGTTAATATCGAAGACAGTATGTAAAACGCGTAATCCGATGTTTAAACGGTTTACACCCGTAACTCATAGTAATGTATGGACTCGCGGAGCGCGTACGCCATTGATTTATAGGTGCGAGTGTCATTGGAGCCGTGCGTCAAGGGCCCCGACTTTCGATGCTCGCCCGTTCTCTCTCTCTCTCTCTCTCACTCGTGGGGCCGCAACGGCCGCATCCTTTAACTCCGGCGAGGGCATTCCTCTTGTCGCCGCACCGCGAAACTCGGCTCGCATTTATGCGCCTCTGTATATATGCGGACGCGGGGAGAGGCATTTGCATTCGCCGCGTTGCAGGAAGCGCGCGAGAGGCGCTATCTAGAAAATATTAGCAATCAGGGCTCCGTGCGTGAAATATGGAATGCGCGTGCGTGCGGCCTCTCTTGAATACATACTGCCCCTCTCCCTCCCCTTCCTACTATTTCGCCAGCATGGATATAATCTGCAGCTAGCGATAATTTTCGCGTCGTTTTTTCGCGTTGATTCAGAGCCCCCAGGCGCGTTGATTTCTTTCGGCTTCTTAATTGAAATTTAATGACGCGCCGGCGCGAATCGGGCAGCGCGTTTTAGCGGAAAGTCTCGTTAAACTTATGCCCCGGCGAGTATTTATGGATCGACTGCCGCGCGCGTCGGTTATGCATTAAGGTGACGCGCACGAGCCTGATTCCAGTTTCGGAAAATAGCGTCGGGTAATCGAACGGTACACTTAATAATGAACGCGTGTGTGGCTTTGATTAGTCAGCGACAATAAAATCGGCAGACAAACAATCGGCGGGAGGGAAATCTGAAAATCTCCCGCGAGAACCGAGCCGGAAAAGCTGCGTCGGGCACATAACGGTCTCATCCGCGCCTTTATAGGCGAGTACAGGCGCGTATACGGAAACAATAATTACTATCGAAAGCTATATACGCGGCGGCGCTATCCTTATCTGCGGCCCTCTCATACTCCGTGTCTCCCTGTTGCCGGCAGTACGGCACACAGGTATACTATTCACGCGCGGCGCGCATTAGCGATATTTATCGCGCCGCATTCCCTCGTGCCGTCTCTCGCTCTTTCTCCGCTGCTGCTGTTGGTGGTGGTGGTGGTGGTGCTGCTGCTGCTTCGTTGCGATCCACATAAATCACCGGAGCGCGCGCTCGGTTCTGTTGCGCCAGTATTTTTCCCTGAGCGGCCTCCTTTTCTCGCGCCTGCGCCGCGCGCGTGTCATATCCGCGCGGCGGCAGCAGCTCTTATTGTCACGCGCGTGTAACGCCCGGGACAATCGTATCGATAACGAGCGACAATTACGGAAGAAACTCTGTGTAGCCCAACAATAGAGAGAGCCGAGAGCATAGACGTGTGTGCGCAGTTATGTGCAGCCGCGCGGCAGAAGATGCGGCAGCGTTCCCAGAGAGCAGAGAGAGAGCAGCAGCACATCCTTGCCTCTCTTTCTACTACTTATCTGACTGTTTCGCTATCTACATCTTTCGCTTTCCATTCCTCTTATTCTTTTTTCCCCCGGCTCTCCGCGCAGTCCCTCCCCCTCACCCGCATTCTCCTCGTAATTCTCCCTCGCGAGTCCTTCGCTCATTACCTCTGTCCTCTTCTATTTATGTGTCTTCTCTCTCTCTCTCTCTCTCTCTCCGCTTAGCTATTTTTCCCGGCCACATTCGTTACATCGCATCCCCCCTCCTACTCTCGATCCTATACTCTATTGTTTTCTTTCTGCGCGCTAAAGCGTGTATACTTATACACTGCAGTGGAGAGGTCGGCGCTACTGCCTGCACGCCGGATCAGTGGACTTCAGTCATTGTCCGCTCGAGTACCCAACTGCGTGATCATTTTCGTCCGTCGTCAGGTGGCGCACGGCTGCACTAAACTAAACGGGACGCGACCCTTTCGCGGACAAATGTAGGTGAGCGTCATTCTAATGCGGTGAAAGTCTCGGGAGAATTATTCGTGCTTAAATTCGTGGGAAATTATACGCGGGTTTAACGATCGCCCTAGCACAGACCGCACAGGTAACTAGCAAAAATCTCAGCTGCTCGCAAGTTTGGACGTAATATTCACTGTTTTTCCGAATTTATTCCGAGTTTCGCAGATGTATTTTCAGATTTCACGTCCATGTTTAGTTCAGTATAACGATCGCGCTGAAATTAGCGAGCTTAAATTCTGAAGAGCCGCGCGTAACAAGTGGGCGCGCTATGTCTTCCACCATCGCGCATCGCGAGGAGAAAGCAAATTTATGCGGCTCTATATGAAGAGTATGTAATAGTAGGCAAACGAACCTCTATCGGTAGCGATGACTGGCAGTTCGTGATAAGCCGCGGTCTCTCTGTCGAGGGGCGTCCTGACGCAAATGTCGCCGGTGTCGCTGCGCACGACAAACTGCTCCGCTGCACCGCTGCTCGGCGCCAAGGTGTAGTTGACCATAGCATTGACGCCGCAGTCGGGGTCCGTTGCTTGAACCTGCAAAAAAAAAAAAAACGAGCACGAATTAGATCATTGTTATATTTCATGGGTAAATCGCAAAGCATGCACATGACGCGGGTGGCTCGCCAGTCGGCGTCGTGTGCATCCGGACTGGCTCGCTTTGTTTATAATTTCGCAGGCAGCTGAAAGCTGATATACGCCGCCGAGCGGCTGCTACATGCTACACGGCTGAGACGCTCCCGCGAGCGCGCGGAAGGCTCCATTCATAATACGCGGGGTTGACTAATTTGCAGGGGCGAGTGCGATCCTTCTTCCCTCTCTCTCTCTCTCTGGCGGGCCAAGCAGAGTCGGCAGCGTGAGGGGGCGGTGATGGACGCCCGCGGCTTCCAGCCGACGCTGCTTATTTATGGGACCAGCTTCTTGTTCCCTTTTTCGCCTCCGCTGCAGAGTATGTACGCGGACGCGGGAGAGATTGGCTTTTCCCGACGTAGCGCCTAATAGCTGCGAATCCTCGGGTCCCTTCGATTTCGCGCGACAAGCTGAATCAACGGTATAATTTTCCCGTCAGCGTCAGAGTGCATATAGCACCGCACTGAACGAGCATATATACAACTGTATATGCGCAAGCCGGCGTCAAAAAAATCCATTGAATGCGCCTTATTTGGACAAGTTCGCGCGCGAGCACTCGCACAATATAGTAAGGAGACTAAACAGCGCTTCTCGGAAGAGCTAGAGGGAGATGCGCCGCGGCGAATAAATAAAGGCCCGATCGACGCTCCGTTCGACAATTAAGCGCGGACTTTGAGAGTCGACTTTCCCGCTATAGATTGACAATGAAAAGACTGTGAATCCTTGTCAGCGCCGCTGTCCTGCTAGCGCCGCGAGGGGTAATGAACGGCGACGAACTTTTCCTCCGCTGCAGTCCATTCAACCTTATATCATAGTTGAAATTTCCCCTCTCTCTTTTGCGCGCGTATTCAGCGTACGTAACATGCGGTGACGCGGCGAAACGACGCGCAGCGCACGCGTAACGAATTCCCGCAGCCAGAATAGACGACTCTTTGTTCGTCGTTTTCATTCGCGCGAAATCGGATTGCGCGCTTTTGCGAGAACGAGAAAACTGCGAGATGATGATCGAACAACCTCCCGCCAACGCATTGGTCGCTGCAGGGATGACTGAACAATCATGCTAATTCGCTAATCCGAGCGACTAATTCGAAGCGGCTCCGAGGCCTCTCTCTTCTTGATTATATCCTGCTACTCGCTCGTCAACGGCTCGATTGTATGCGCCCGTCGCCTATTCATTATCCGCGTCGAACTAATGACACTGACTCTCGACTTTTGCGAGCCTCCGATTTCGCCTGGCTTCCGTTCTGCTGCCGCGGCGCTAATTGAATCCGAAGAAAGTCCGCTACTGCTTTGCATTAGACAAACTCGCAGCTGCAGCTTTCTAAATCAACCTCGCCGACTATATGGTTTTTCTCATTTGCGATCTCGGCTATATATATATGCAACGAAGCAGTTGTCGATATACGAGCTCTTGGATGGAGCTATACTGAAAAACTGCTTGGCGATAAATAAACCCCAGTTGAAGCGATGATGTTTGAATACACACGCAGCACACGGCTGTTGAGAAAAAAATAATTAAATCGCCGAGAGCTGGCCTGCATCAAAATCATACATCTCTTTGTCACTTTCTTTTGCGCTCGAGAGCAGCCGAGCGCGCACTCTATAATACACAGTATGTAGGCAGCGAAAGCTACGCACGCCAAAGAGCTCGGTCTGTTTATAAGACAATGCACCTGGGAGCAAATCTTATTCGCTGCTTCTTTTTCAGGCCGCGAATTGCAAATTCACTCTCGAGAGCGCGACTCGTTTCGGCTCGCCGTACACAGAGCGCATTAGCAGACTCTGCTCGACCTTGCGCGCTCCCGCGAGGAGCCCCTTTTTTCCCGGCTTGCTCCTCTCTCCCTCCTGCTTATACTTGTGTATACGCGATTCTCCCGATGTGGCTCGCGCAGCTTTTTCTCCGCGGTCGCGGCAGGTCTCCTCCGAGAATTTCCGCTATTAATTACGCTCTTCTCGTCTCCCGCGCGAAGATCTGAAAAGGAAGAGGATCGAAGAGGAGAAAACGCTTCGGATTTGTGCGCAAACTTTGCGATCGTAATATACACGTCACGGGAAGTGCAACGCGAGCGAAAGCGTCGAGAGCAGGCAAAGGGCGCATAACTGCAAGACAGATAAGGGGAGGGAGTAAAAAGGAAGAGAAACCGAAGCAGAGCAGGCTCTTGGTCGGGACTATTCTCTTGTGTGCAGTGTGTGCCACGCGGCGGCGGCGGCGGCGGCGGCTGCGGATAGCACAAGACGTATTGTTCCTGTGCTTTCGTTTTATGTCGACCTTGGACGGAATATCGATTTCAATCGGAGTATATACGGAATACAATCCGACGCGCGGCTGCCGCTGCCCTCCGCGAGATCGTGTACGAGCTCTCTTTCTCTCTCTCTCTCTCTCTCTCTCTCCTTCTTTTCCGTTTCCTCCTCTTTTATATTATATATATATATATATATATATATATATATACCTGCACCGAGTGTACGCTCTGCGTTCTCCCTCTTCTCTTTTTCGCTCCGCACTCTTCCCATCCGGCTGTTCCGCGCGCTCGCGCTCGCCGGCGACGATAATCGAAGGTCGCTTTCTTTCCCCGCGCGATCGATATAAAACTTTATGCGCGCTTCTTTTTGCTCCCGTCGGCTGAAATATGGAAATAACTTAATATCCCGCGTATCCCACTCTATAGCTACTCGCGGATAACCTTCTGCCTCCTGCCTTATTCGCAATTAAATTAATCAGCGCGTACGACTTATTATAAGAAACGCGAGCACCTGTTAGACCTACTTCTTAATTTGCTGCCGATGGCGTAGAGGGCAAAAAGCACTGGCCGCGATGTATTAATCGAATTTCCTTCAATTATGCGCGTCTTTATTGCGCACTGACGGAAACGTCTAAATTCGCCGTCATCATCCGTCGCAGAACCGGGCCGAACGGTCTGCGATCGTAATTAATTGCAGTCGCACAAATGCGCACCTGATTAAAGTGCGAAACGGAGAAGAAGTGCGTGGCGCGTCTGCGACGAGTTTTTCACGCGTCTAGAGTCCAAGTCCAGTGTTCCGGCTTAGCCGTATATCGGGTTCTCGTCGCTGAGCGATGCTTTACACGCATCAGTCTCGGTGTCGAGGGCAAAAAGCGCCGTGTACACTCGCGACTGTCCCGCGCGTAGGACTGTTTAACAAACAATCGAGAAGGAGCGAATAGGCGAGCTGATTGCGTTATATCCGCGAGCCGCTTTCCGGACGAGAAGGCAAAAATCTCGGCGAAATGTGTCTGCTCGCGGTCGCGTTGGCGCGTCGGCTTTTTCTACGCTCTACGCCTTCTCTGGATTCCCGGGCTATTAGTTTTTAATAAGACTTTTGGGCTGTCGGCTGCGTTGTTTCGTTATTTCCACACCGATGTGCAGATTCAGCATTCAGCGTTTTAATTTATTCCTGCGTACGGGTATACACGCGGCTATAACTGTACCCCGGCCGCGTGTACACAAGCGCGCGCGAGAGCGTGAGTTTGTCGCTGAAATATTTGCAGAGTCGTTAGACTTTTGCTAGAATATCGGAAATGGCTTATGCAGATGAGGCGCGAGCCTTTTCATCGCACAATTGAATTAATGGGCCGATTGCCGTTTCATAAATTCAGCATACATCAAGCGAGGCCACTTCGCGGCGGCGACTCGTCGCGGAGAGAAAGAGCGAGAGAGGCGACATCGGCTGCGCCGGACAGGGATTTATAATTGTGCCGGCGACGACGAGCACACGCTCCGGCTCGCGCTCCGGAGGACTGGCTGATCTTTCGCAGATTTCGCTGATTTCTCGGGCGCGCGCCGTGTCGGGAATTTATCTTTTCGCGTGAATGTGTCCAACTCGTCCTTTTTCACCTCGGCTAATCGAGCGACTCGCTTTATAAATCGCCCCTACAAATTGGATAAATAAATTGTGGATCGTGCCGCGCGCGCCCGCGGATATTTATCGGCGAGCCTTTTTTCCGCGGACTGTACTCTCGCTGTCTGCGGCTGTTCTTTTGCTTCTCTCGTCGTCGTCGTCGCTGCTTTTCTCGCGTACGACGCTCGCGCAAAAAGTCCGAATCGACAGGGGATCGCTAAATATTGCGCGCGCTGTCTCGCGTATCGAATTGCATCGCGGGACTGTAATTCGACACTCTTGTGCCGGTGTCTGGCGCGTTCTCAAAACGCCAGCTCACGCTCTCTTTCTCCGCGCTGAATGCGCGTTAATTTCCACTGTCGTGATAACCGCATATATAGATAGAATTTTTCGGCTCCCCCTTCCCCTCCCTCCAGCGTCGTCGTCGTTGTCTGCTAGCGAGTCTTTTTTGGTCGCGGCGGATCTCCTAGAGGTATATGCGAGAGTCGCAAAAAAGGAGAGTCGCCGTATGTGTGCGCAGCGCAACCCCCCGTCGACCTTGCTTTCCGTACGTCGTGCGTGCGCGATCGGCTCTCCATCGGTTTTTGCGCGCTCCGCAGCAGCGGCAGCATCGCGAATAGAGCTGTTGCTGCGGAGAGCCGCCGGCTGCGCGCGGGTATAAGCCGAGTAGCTCCGCCGCGCGGCATTCCCGGCTCGCCGGAGGACTGACAGTCGTCCGCGATCTGCCACGAGCTCTTCTCTTCTTCTTGCGCCACTCGCGTCTTTTTCCCCTGCTGCTGTCGATGGTTGGCCAGCGCAGCGAGGGTAATACGCCGCGCGGATGTATTCAAAGCGGAACCGGCCGAATCAATCGAGTGTATCGATTGCTTGATCGACTGTAAGTGTCACTCTGGATCGCCGATTGCCGCCGCTGCCGTCGCCGGGCTCCCGTTAGGTTTCCCCTCCGAGATAAGTTGCTCTATCAGCCGGCCATTCCGCTATCGATTCTTGACCTTTGCCATTTTTGCTCCGCGAGCGCAACTTGCATAAACAAGTCTCTCCCGATTTGTATCTCGTAACCGATTACATCTCGAGCTTCGATGCGTACACACGCGTCCATACGGGCGCGCCTTACCGATCCCGGGATGTTACTACTCGTTTCCCCTTAGTCTCGCCGAGCACGCCGGTAGTCTATTTTCGCTCGTGTTGTTAATTTCGCGGATGATTTTCCATTAGGTTGCGATTCGAAAAAACCGGCGCCGATGGGCGGCGATTCGAGCAAAATCTCTATACACTCCCGAGTTCACGTGACTCATCGCTCTCGTCCGCGCGCGCGCGCTCGGCTCTCCGGCTGCACAATTAGCTGGATGTGTATTCCGCTTGCATAAATAAATGCGCGAGCGAGGCTCCATTGTGCGTACACACATTCGAGTACACACAAAACGAGCCAAAGATCGCGAGAGTGAGCAGCGAGCAGCAGCAGCGCGCGCGTGTATTCATCTGTACACGTATATATAAAGTAGCAGAGAGAAGGAGAGAGAGAGAGAGAGAGAGAGAGGCCGCGATTACACGCACGCACGATCCTCGACCCTACCGG
This sequence comes from Pteromalus puparum, assembly GCA_012977825.3. Classification (NCBI taxonomy): domain Eukaryota; kingdom Metazoa; phylum Arthropoda; class Insecta; order Hymenoptera; family Pteromalidae; genus Pteromalus; species Pteromalus puparum. The sequence continues at coordinate 7,751,501 of CM053171.1, read as the reverse complement.
GGAATGCCAAAGAAAAGAAACGCGCACGCGCTTTACTGCCGAGAGACAAACGAACGAGGAGTATGAGCGAGAGAGGGCACACAAGAGAGCCGCTTCATTGAAATGAGAGTGAGACAGCCGGAGAAAGAAGCACGACCGATTTATGCACCGCGCGGACGAGGAAACTCGCGCGCGTTTTCCCCGAGCGACGCTGCACTCCATCTCCTCGTCCTCTCCTCTCGCATCGTCGTCTATGAAAATTCTTCGAGATATGCGCCGCACCGGCTCCTTATCGTTATTAGCTACAGCAGGCCATTTAACCGAACAGCCAGATCTTAATGCCTTCCAGTGTGGGTCCCATTAGTTCCGCGCGGCGTTTTTCCTCTCTTTCTCCCCGAGTATTACTCAAAATCAATGCGAAATCTCGCCGCTAAATCACCGCAAGGATAACTTTTGTTTGCTCATTACGCAATCGCGAAAAATCGTTACGTTGCGTGATTAGATCGCGTATATACTTGGTATATGGGAGCTGCACTTATAAACCGCAAATTACCCTCGTGCGGGAAAAAACAACACAGATTACACACAATTTTCACATTCTCGGAAAGGCTGGCTTTTCGAAAAATTATGAAATTACGCTCGAAGAAAGTTTCAGCGCTGTAATTGCGTTATCGCGCGTGCAATAAAAAGTTAATTCGCAGAAGATGAACGACTAGGTTGGAATGAATGGAGCGATTTTTGCGCAGAGAGAGATTCGCACGTCTTTCGCGGATTTCCGTTTCCCTGGATCGCTGTCGCCATTTAAGTGTCGCCACGGGTATAGGCGACGAGGCTGTTAACTGTGCACCTAGTTCACGGGCACGCGTGTCGCAGTGGGATATTCGCACGCGTAGCTCTCAGGTGCGCGCGCGCGCGGGGAGTCTGCGCAAAGTGACCGGTTGTGCACATATAGGAAGGAGGTAAATCCGCACAATCCGCAGACCAACCCGACGAACTCTATAGAGCTGTCAGTCACGCGGCTGCCGGCTCGCTTTCCCTCCCCTCTCGCAGCTCTCTCTCTCTCTCTCTCTCTCTATACATACACAAGAGCGCGCGAGCTCGATCGGCATCGTGAGAGGTTATCCTCTCCCGCCAGCAGCAGCTTTTATCTTCTTTGCAGAGAGGCCTACTGATATTTTTTATCCCCCTTTCCCCTCCCCGACTGCACAAGTGCGAGCGAGCTTCCTCCTTCTGCGAGCGACGTAACGGATTGCGCGCGGATCTAGCTTGGATTTCCTGACGTTGATTTTCTATGGACATACTTTAAATATCGCCGCGACGTCGTCGACCTTCCGACTCGCGGTCTGCGTTGCGTCCCTCTTTATCTTGCCCCCCCCCCCCTCTCATCCTCCTCTCTTCGAGCCGCTGCTCCGAGAAGAACCGGTGTTCCTATTAAGATCCTCGGCGTAGCGAACGCGCACGTACAGCATTCCCCATCCCTCTCGCTAACGAACGATTGAGCGGCTATTTTCTAATGCAGTACTCTCGAAATCGAGAAATTGTTCGTTGCCGGTAAAAAGCGACTGGCTCAGGGGACACGCGCGATTATTCCTGCCTTAGCTCATCGCGACCCTTGAACCTTCGGACGGCAAACTACCTGGTCTCGGCGGTAATTGCAGTGAGAAATCGCAGCGACTGCCCATTAAAATACTTTAATATGTATTTGTCGAGGACTCCGCAGTGCAAACGCGCTGCGTATTGACCATTACGCCCGGATATGTTTCGTACTTTCCTATATATGCCGATGATAAGTTTCTTGATAATTTCAAAAACCATAAACTTTGTTATAAAAATATGACTATCAATCAAGACCGAGCAGATTCCGATTCCGCTAGTGCGCATTACGCATTCAAAACACCGGCGATTCATCAAGCAGAAATAAAGAGGTTCACTGCAGAGTATCGTCTACCAATGAAACTCGCGGGAGAAAGAGACTCGTCTGGCGATTAAACGCTACTTATTATTGAGAATGAGAGAAATGCTGCGCCGAGGGGTCACGCGAATGAAAGGACGACGAGGCCGAGAAATCGAATGGAGGATAAGAGAAGTATAAAAAGACAAAGATAAGAGTCGGAGCGGAGAGGAAAGAAGAAGAAGAAGAAGAAGAAGAAGAAGAAGAAGAAGCGAGGGAATATCAAGCGTTACGCCTATCTTCGCATTAAGACGAACGATCCGACGTGCAGCAGGCGCGTCCGCTCGCGATTATTGGTTCGACACACGCAATCCCCTGTGTGTATCCCATAGCGACGATACTGATCGGCTCGATTAATAACACAGCCCCCTCCCGCGCGCGCGCGCGCGCGACACCTAATGTAGCAGCGCGATGCGAATTTATTACGCGAATCCTTCATTTCCCCAAAGATCGATGCGCGACATCGCGTTTCGCACTCCTCCGCTTCCGTCACCACAGCGCGCTTATACATCAACGCGTTGCGTAAGCTATGTCGAAAGACCGCAAACCTCTTCAAGCGCGCTATTAGCGATAGCGACTCGCGAAATTTGGAGAGTCGATCTTATCTGTCGAGATTTTCGGCCAGCCCAAGAGGCATACACGCATACGCGCGCGATAATTGCTTTTCATTAAGCCGGCTCCTCTCGCACTACGCACTGGCTGAATAATGGCTCTTGATAAGGCTTCGCGTGTTTGGCCGTTATTTTTACGTGTACGACAAAACGCGGAGCAGTATTTTTGCCCGGCGTGTATGTGCCCGCGATGCCGATCGGCGTATGGTATTAATTACCAATATATACCGGCTTAATTTTAATTCATTCGAGCGCTTAGTCGGATTGAAATTTTTATGTAAATACGCGGACCGCTGGAATCGACGTCGTTAAATCTCTGTCGTCGCTTCAACTCCCGAGCCACGTTACGAGTGCATTTGCGCGGGTATATACAGCAAAAATACTCCGACGACTCGTCTATGGCCCGACGACCACGAGAGGTATAAGCAATTCGGTTCGGTACGGGCGTACACTGTCCCCTCGAATTCGCCGCCGCCGGGGAGTAATAAAGTGCGGAGAGAAATTGACTTTCCTTGTCAGCGAACGGCACTCGGATGCCGAATCGAGCCAGCCAGTAATAAAGACGAGTGCTTCCCCGTGTTCTTCGTGCGGCCGCTATGCCAAAACTTATCTCCCCAGATTATCCGTGGGCACACGCTGTAATTTTCCTAATTCCAATTACCCTTTTATTCAGCCTCAATAACTTTTAATTTGCGCAATTAAAACTATACACGCAGCTGCGCTGTTCGGGTCGTTAGCCGCTTTCGGTTAGAAAAGGAAAAAACAGATCGCGCATATTGGTATTGTAATTGCGAGACATTCGCGAAAATATTTTTTCCTCCAGCGGCTCCACAGGTGTTGAAATTCTCGAGTCATCAATCAGCGTCGTGTGTTATGGCTCATGGAAGCACGCGAGCGCCCATAGGCAGGCCGAGAAAAATTTCGATGCATATTATATTCGCGCTTATCTACGGATCAGCGAATTCCGTCGCGCGGCAGCGAGGCGTGCTAAACACAAAAGCGCGTGGCAATCGGCAGGCAGCAAAGTGCAAACACACCTCGGCTGCGCGCGGATGGATGGGGCCCTGCTCACCCCAAAGGGAATGACCGCCTCTTCGGATGTATTACGATGTATGTATTAGCATAATTATTGGTTGTTCGCTATCAGTGCCGGCGGCCGACGTCTACCAATTTATGATTTCATCGGCCGACTCACAGACATACGCAGGCTACAACTGCGCCGCGCGGATGCGTGTGTAATGCCGATTTACATGCCCAGTGCGCGCTGCGCCGAAAATTCAATAATGCTCCAGCTCCCTCCTACCGATTCGAAAACGGTTTCAACTAGGTATATTAGATGACGAAAAAATGTTGTATCTATGCGGAGTAACTGTGCACGTCGAGTACACTGTTTAATGCACAAACGAGTTTCTGCGAGCTTATCCGAGTGGAATAAAATTTAATTAGCGCGATTCTCGCTGCTGCTTTATGAACAATAATCTTACGAGCTCGAGAAAAACCGGCAGGTCTTCAAACAACATGCTTCAGCAGAATAAAGCAACCTTCCTCTATCGCAAAAAAAGCGCAGCAAAGCGAGAAAGAGAAGTACGGGTATATATTTCAGACTTCGTTCATTCGTTCAACGCGGCAGCGGCGGCAGTGGCCAACCCGGTCCTTAAGTACAGCAGGTGCTTAAGATTCCCAGAGATCGGGCGCGCTCTTGCAAAAGAGCAAAACCAGTCGTACTGCATTTGGATCGCATTTATTCGGGCCATTTTATCTCGTTCCCCTTGCTCGCGCGCTCCCTCCTTCTCCTTCTCCTTCTCCTTCTCCTTCCTCTTTTCTCCACAGCGCGCCGCGCCCGTAGGCAAATGCGCGTGTACGTGCGCGCGCCCATCGAGAACCGCCGATTTCCGATCAATTACGCGCTCCTCATTACTTTACGATGCCCGCGCGACTTTTCGCAAAAATCGCCGCGTTAATTCGACTTTAGCTTCGTTAGAGCCTCGCTCGTATTTTCCCCGGGCAGAGCAGCGACGCGTGCGGAAAGCCGCGAGTCCTAATGAGCGCACAAAATCGCAAGATCTGCACAAACGTTTACCTTCAAGCATTCCCATGCAAACTAGTATGATTTCTAAACTTTACGCACCTATCCACTCGCATCGCGATACAGGAAGAAAAGTACAGCGCGAAAGAAGCGGCCGAATCGTATTTCAAACTCGACGAGCTCGACTATGTATGAAATTACGCTGCATCGCGTCCGGCGAAAATGACGAGGAGTAGGACGTTTCTCATCCTCTGGCGCAATTACCGCGAGGCCCAGTTTTTCAGGCGCCGCCGCTGCAACGCGCTCTCGCGAGATTAGTTCTAGTCGTATAACCGTGGCGGCGGTGTCGGCTTCTTGCGATCGGCTCCGAGTTAATTAGCCGAACGTCGGCAGAAGGGCGTACCGCCGAGTCGGAAAAAAGATGCAGGAGAGAGAGAGAGACGAGCAAGAAGTAAAGAAAGAATAAGATGAGATAAGAGCTGTCGGCCACCGCGGGAAGGAGATAGCACTAGGGAGAGAGTGACGAGTTTGCACGTGCGTACCACGCGATACAAACCGTGATAGAAAGCGGGGCCCTTATCTATTACTAGCCTATACGCTCCGTTTCCGATGCGCGTTTTTGCATATTTCATTAGGAATCGCGAGTATATCCCGCATCGCGCTGATCACTCGTTTCCTCTAAGCTTGTGCAAGTATAGTATAGAGAGACTTGAATTTCTCCTGCTTCTTCGCACGATCTGTCCCGCTGCATCGGTGCCGAGTCCTTTAAATTGATTCGGATCTTTTTCTACGGCTTTCTCGGACTTTTTTGCCTCGGTTCACTCGCGCGGCTAATCAAGTCGCGGGACAGCAAGTGAACTCTCGCGCTGCGCCATTATCTCCGTGTGAGAGTGACAATATCTGCGCGCACGCGCTGAGCCCGCATACGTAGCTTTTGGGGAGAGGAGGGGATATTTATACACCTATATCGGCTTGAATTTATTGGCAAACATTAAACCAGTTGCGTAACGCCGCAGTTAGACCCTATTCAAAGTTTACCTGGCTCAGCGGCAGAGATATCTTCATGTTGCAGAACTTCTTACGCAAATAGTTGGCGCGCTGCAAAATACAAGCGCGTACACGCGAGCTATTCGAGATAAAATAGTTGGGATACACCTATCTGGAAAATCATGAGCAGCGCCAGAGTAATGAATAACGTCTATAAATGGCCTGCTTGGAAACCACGGCGCGGGCCATTAATTGAAAAAAGCTTATGTAAAGGTATTGTCTTCGCTCAATTTGTTGTTGCCCAACGCGCGCCGAGAAAAACCGACGAAATGCTCGCGAGCGAGAACAATAATTAATAAAGCATCGAATACACAGACACCAAAGCATATATACACCGTATTTGATAAATATAAATATCGCCGAGGATAATAATTACAGAGGCGATTTATCAATCGATCTTTCTCCTCGTCTCTCTCTCTCTTCACTTATCGGAACAAGATCTCAATTGCCAGCGAGCTCGGGCACATGCAGCTACGCGCGCCGAGGTAAAAGCGCGCGTCAAGTGCGCTCCTATAAGAGGTACACGCAGGTATATTATACTGCGCGAGAAACGTTTAGATAGGCTCAGCTGCGCGAAACGTGCTATGAAAATAAGAATTGCGGATATACGCAGAGAGGCAAGTCGTCGGCAATGTGCGTGAAATATAGGTTGATATCGAGATAAATAATGAGCTGCCCTTCGCGCTGGTGCCCCGGGCAGCTGCTACCGCACTTGTGTGTACCGTCGACTCCGTTGGCTCGCTTCGCACACACACGCATACGCGCACACGCGGAGAGCCGACCCTCTAATCCGAGAAGAGCCCGAGGAACTGGCCCTCCTTTTATCGGCCCGAGCATCGGAATCTATTTATTGAGATTTCGACCCCTTTATTCTTCTCTCCTTTTGCTCCTCGCTTCCTCGCGCTCTTCCTTCTACAGTGCCTTTGTTGCTTCTTTTTATTCTCTCGTCGTTCTCTCCTTTGGGCCGTGGTATATGTAATAACCCGAAGATGGATCGCTCCTTTCTTCCCCGATGAAATTAAGCCGAACGCCGCCGCTGCCACCGTTCTTTTCGGAAAATTCATATCGCGCGCGTCATAATCGCGGGTAACTCGATACGACGAATGCCATAATTGAGCTGTTCTAATATTATATAGAAATCGAGTGAAAGGAGAATGAGTCATTGTGCGCTGTAACCGTCACTTTTCTCTTTATTTCGGCCTTCATCCGCAGTCCCGACGTTTAATAGAAATCGTAGCCCGTGAATGTAATACACTTTTCAGCGGCGGGCTGCTCTCCAGCTCTCCCGCGCGAGAGCATCAAGAGATTTTTCGAGTTTACGACCGCAGGCAGTCGTGAGATTTTATCGCGCATGGAGGTGCGAAGGCTGAAACTATATTTTTCGGCGAATTGAATGGTTCGCCTTATCAGTGCTTCATATTTAAAGTATGCGAACAGCCGTAATAAAAATTTAAAGCTCCTCGACGAAAGAAACGAGTTTTGGTGTCGGTGGTAAAAAAAATTCCCTCCGCGCATCAGTCCACTTTTATAGCAAACACAAACTTGCCGAATAGTGATTTCGAATTAAGTAACTCTTTTTTTTTTTCGACTCCATATTTTCCTCTCGAATTTTTTTAACAAGCTCGAGATGTAAACCCGAGAAAGCCGTTGTTTCAGATAAGGAACGTCTCGGGCAGAAGGAGGAGGAGAAAACGCAAATAGCCGCTGCTTGTGTTATTTCGTCGCTCCGACTTTTTGGGGAATTCACGCGCATTATACGCGCACAGGCGCTGGGATGAGTTTCACTCGCGAGGCCAGTCGGAGGCGTTAAATGTACACAAGGTGCACGTGCACAGACTCGCACCTATCGGCTAACAGCTGGACTAAGTGCTCGCGCGCAGTCGGGTAAAATTATTCGACTCGCTCTTTTTCGCTTATTCTGCCCCCGCGCGACAAAGGGGAGAAAAAGGCGCGTCCTTATCGCGCGTAAAATGAGGAACGGGAGAAAGAGAGAGGGCGTACTGCACGCGCACGCATCGGTTCGGAGACACAAACAGAGGCGCAATAAGAGCTCTCGGGGCCGATCGACGTGTGGCTTTAAGCGCGCGACAGTTGGCCGCTACCGCCACCGATAATCCGAGTAGCCGCTGCGAGCGCGGAGAGGCAGCACTTTAACTCGGCTCGATGGAATCGAATGCAGCTCTTTCTCTTTGCGTGAGATGTGCGCGTCGAGGGACAAAGTTAAGCGGCCTCTCTCTCTCTCTCTCTCTCTCTCTCTCTCTCTCTCTCTTTCTGCGCAAGAACGACTTCATTTGTCGCAGCTCTTTAGGCCGGATATCGCAATTCCATGTCCAAAGCGAGGCTTTAATTAGCTGTCAGTTTATCAGGTGTAAGATAATGTTGCCAAGCCAAGGAAGTGCATCTTCGTCTTAAAATAAATCTCGGCTCATGAGCTCGGTAGCTGGAATTAGCACTTTGCTTTTTAATCTTCGGCGGCGTTCCTTTTTCTCCTGCGCTCTCGCCGACTCGTCGATACCGCGCCGCGTTCTGTCGTCGCGCGCTCTCGCGATATACGCGAATTCTTACTCTCGGCGTTCGGGCGTTCATTACATATGAATTCGTACATTTGCATCGTGGTTGCCCACGCGAGCATTAATATTTCTCCTAGATACTGCGTCGTTTTTGCGCGCGTGCGAGTCTAATGACGAAGTCCCGAGGTAATTGAAGCGAGGATCTTCGCATTAGCATAAAAGCGAACGACTTCGTGTAATAGCGAGTGAAGATAAGACGGAGACGGAGAGCGCATATCGAATCTAGCGTGTGTAAGCAATATTCGATACAGTCGCTTACTCGAATGTTCCGGGACGAATTTAATCTCGCACTGTGTACAGACTGTACAGCCTGTATACACTCAGAACACTCTGTCGAGACGATTCGCGCGAGTCACGACGAAAGCGTTCCCTTCTCCGTATCGATCTTGCCTCTCATCTGGATATCAAAAATTCAATTAAGCGACTCTCCCAATAATGCGGAGTTGGCCGGCTGCCGCGCACAGCGAGATTGAACGATGCGATATTGCGCAAGCCATTTGCGAAACTAATGCGGATTCGGTGTAACGAACTCCCCGCCGGTAATGGGTGCGTCAGTAGTGCGTTCGAGATGAATAAACGAGACAATTAATAAAACCGACGGTTTAAGGGAAAGCCATTCGTTCCGGCGCGGATGTACGCGCGCAGATAAGGGAAGCTTCTGATAAATAGGAAGGGATCAATGGGTCAGCCGGCGCGGTCCGGTTGAAAAGCTCAAAGTACCTATATATATACACACTGCAGTGGAGCCGTGTTCCGAAGGTTATACTCCGCTGCACTGCCCCCGTGATTGACTGCAAGTACGGGCATTTATGTCAGTGGCCGTAGAAGCTGGAATTTTCAGCCTGTCACCGGCTACCCATTACACGTGGCAACGATTTGTAAATTGTTTTCCGCGCCGCTCGTGCAGCCAAGCTACGATGCAGCAGCGAGCGGAGGACTTGAAACGCAGCCGATTACGGCGCGGCGCATACCAGTCTACTACGCTGCAGGTGCCATTAGCCTCGTCGATTTCCTATATCTCTTATCCTCCCTTATGAATGTCCAGCGTTTCTCTCGCGAGCGAGTGGAGAGCCTATGACGCTCCGCGCAATTAATTTACCTGCGACCGTTCATCACTTGCGACCGCGTGCGCATTATGTGCCCATTCATGCCGTGGGATTTTCGTTGAATCATTGCGCAAAGTCCACGACGCGTGCGCAGCCTCTTCCCCCCTTGTTTGGCTGCTGACGCTCGCCGGAGTTATGGGGCTTTTCTCCGCGGGAATTTATCCTTCCCTTGTAATATGATACGCGAAAAGGAGCTGCGCGCGAGCGATTCCCAATCAAGCGCGCTATTCGGAAATTGCGTGCCGTGCTTGTTCACCGCAGCGCGCGTAAATTTGATTTGCGAAAGCGCGACATGTTCGAAAACCTCGTCAACTCTGGCAATTAATGCGCGCTAATGCCGCAGAGAGCGCCGAGGCGTCTATCGAAATTTACAGTTGCCAGCTCTCTCTCTCTCTCTCTCTCTCTCTCTCTCTCGGCACGTGCGATTAGATTCATGCATCTCTCGGCGGCGGTGCAGCTTTCCAATTAACGCGTCCGTTGCGCGGAGCGCCGAGCGCCGCCGCCGGTATACAACAAACATTGCTCGCGATCTCGGGAAATTGCGGCCGCGCTGAGGAATCCAGAACAACAGCGGCCGCACTCGCGACGCTTCTCCCATGGGAAATCGCGATTCGTTTTTGTCCCCCCCGAGCGCTTCGACACATGTTCCGCGCACACCGTTTAGGCTAAGAGCACAGCTTCAACTTTTACAGTTAATCGAGTTTAGGATCTGGATCTCTCGTGCTAATGTGTCTGGTGCTCGTGGTTAATGAGTTCTTCTCTCTTCTCTCTCGAGCGCGTTATAATTGTTGCACCGTGAACGTGACTTTGGAAGCGGATCCTCTCGCGCCTCTTATCTCGCGCTTATAATACCGCGATAATTAGACGATATCGGAGCCGTTGCGAGAGGCGATAATCAAATATCGCTCAAGGCGAGCGAGCCGAGCGTTAGATCAGCGGATGATTTATGCTCGCGTTAGAGAGAGAGAGAGAGTCGGGGGTGAAGCGCGGTCGGGAGAAGGAAAGATCGTTGCCCCGGAGAAGAAAAGGGGCAGCCCAGCTCACGCGCCCGCGTAACGACGTCCGAAGAACGAAATTTTTACGGAGCCATTTATCTCGCGCGCGGCTCTTTAATCACGGCCAGTGCAACAGCAGCAGCGGCAGCAGCAGCAGCAGCAGCAGCAACATCAACATCAACATCGGCAGCGACTATGCTGAATATATCCCTCGAAGGAGGCCAGGAGAGGCTTCAATCTTAATCTCGCGTCCTTATACGCGCTTGCAACGAGGGACTGAGCGGCCTTCCTAAACGCCCTCCACTTCTTGGCGCATCTTTGGCGATTTTCGCTGACCGGTTTATTCGCTGCACCGCACGTGCCTCCGTTCGCGAGTATTGGCCAGGCCGAAGGAAATGACTAATGCCGCTATTAACCTGCGCTCGAAATCTTACGTCTCAATGTCGTCGCCACCGTCGCTGTCACAGAATTTTTTTCCTCGACTCGATCTTCCTTGCGCACCCAGCAGCCAAAAGCGAGAATCGGCCCTCTCAAAGGGACGCGCATTCGTTTCCGCGTCCGCTCGAGTACCGTACTGCGTTTATCCTCGGCACACCGAGTGCTGTCTTTTTTATATACCTCTGCATTGCTGGCCCCCACATATACTCTTCCCAGCGAAAGCCGAAATTCCTATAAGGAGAATCATAATGGCCCACTCGACGTAAGTGTGGATTGGGTATGCGCGAGCCGCACCTTTGCCAAATTGAGAAATTCTTTCGAAGACGTTATTTTGATTCCTTTCGGCTGCATTGACTTCGAGCACTGAAAGCTTCGCCCGAAGAATGACAATTTTATAAGTTTGACCGCTCACTCGCCACCGCCGCGGAGAGCGATCAATAATTCAGTTTCTTTTTCGCGGGGAACAAAAGCTTGTCTTTGTCTTTGTCTTTGTCTTTGAAGAATTGAATAAAATCGCGAGCGGGGAAGTGGAAAAAAGGAGGAAGAGGCGCGCGAGGTTAAAAGACAGAGATATTGCCGAGAAAGTTACGAACGCATTACTGCGAGGTGTCGAAGCGATGCACGATGTTTATGCCCTGGTTCGCGTCGCGGGCCGATAGCCCCTAATGGGGGCCACGACGAAAGCGCAACTACGAGTAAGAGAGGCCTTCGGAAAATCGACGAGAAATTCCTGGTAGGTTTCAGTCGTGCGCGAATCTTTCATCGTTAACGAAAAAGTGCGACCTCGAGTGCGGCCCAAGAGTTACGGTCGACGATACCGAAACGGACTAAGTGCGTGTGAAGCGTTCATAATATGTACTTTTTCCAGACGGCCTTATCGCGTAACAGACCATTTGCATGAAATTATGGAAATCGTTCTCTCGCGAGCAGGCTGATGATTCATCGGTTCTCTATTTCGTGCATGCATTGTTGAAAATATACCTCGCGAACTTGGCACCGCTTGGCACCTTGGTACACGACTCTTTAATCGGAAGCGACGCTGCGCCAAGAGAGCAAGAGCAGCCAGTTTACCGAGGAGTTGAGAGCGGGAGGGAAGAGGAGGGAGCGAGGAGCGAGATAGAGAAGGAGAGCAGCAGCGGCTGTTATCGGCGAGTAAGTGCCCTCCCGTGTCGAGATAAGGCCGACACCGAGGCGACAACATCATCCACGCGGCGAATCTTACAAACGTAATCCTCGCCGCTTCGCTAGTGAACAACCAGTAGGTAGCCGTTCACGAGCACGATTCGCGTACTCAAACGAGCCGAAATCGCTCTATACCGAGACTGGAGAGCAAACAACCAACTCTCGCTGTATCCGTTTCCATGATCTTGTGGATTTTTAATTTAAAACTGACCAGCCGTGGGGCGGTGTCGAGCATTGTGCAAATAATTACAAGCAGGCGGCCTCAGTAACGAGATATCGTATTTTTGAAATTAATAATCGATAAGAGGATGCGAGCGGAGAATAGAAACGAGAAGTGGGATGAGCTTCGGCAGGACTGGGTAAAGAAAATAAGTAATAATTAGCGAGGGCCTTGGAGGATGTTGTGTTGGCCGAGGCGAAATCTCGATAAGAGCTAGCAGGGCGTTAAAAAGAATGTTTTGTATCTCGGGGCTGGGCAATAAATTTCAGCTCGGACAGAAATAGGTTTTTTCGAAGATACGCACGAAGAAGCGAGAGAGAAGGAGGGAAGAGCTGGCGCTACAGGCCGAAAGCGTATCAAGACGCGTCAACGCTCTGATGATCGGCCGCAAATTATTTGAGCTCTTGCTCCCTCTCGGCGCGCGCGCGCTCGCGTAAATGTAGTCTGTGCGTATACGCAAACACTCCCTCTCTCTCCCTCTCTCTCTCACGCATGCGTCTACGTGATTGCGGCCAACGAGTTCCGTCGGCCTACGCGGCCTGCAGATATCCGATATACCTGTTGGCGCAAAACCTTCCTCTCTTCCTCGCTCTTTCCTCTCCCAGCTTACACGAAGTTAGAAAAGGAGCTTTGGACGTGCGGGTGATTGATCGGCTCCGATATAATGAGCCTCGATAATGACCAGCGCGCTGGCCGGACAAGATTCCCGCCCTACCCTGCTCAGCTCTTCTACTCTCCCTTTCTCTCGCGCTCGCTCTTTCCCTACACTCGTATTATATTATCCGGTCTTCCTTGGCTCATTCCTGCGAATCGCATTGCATATACAGGTCCAGAGCGCTACCGAACTGATACGCGACGACAAAAGATCCGCTACTTTGAACCAGTCTCGTCAGTACCGCCAAGCACGAGTATAGCTGTAAAACAAGACATAGTTTTGGACTGGCCTTTCCCTCCACCGCTTCCACGGCCTCATCAGGATCTGTGTGCGGAATGTATATAATAAGGCGGCGTGCCAGCACCTACGCACCTGCTGCTTGGGCCGCTCATACTATTTTCCGATTTTGTTGTATTTGAGTATTAATTTAGGAAATTTGCAAATGTTATATTTATAAATAAAAACCATTGGCATACTTCTGAGCCAAGGCGAACGTCACGCGCATACTTTATAATTATATTTATTACAATCCCAAAGTCGAAAGTTAGCAGCAGATGCAGCGATTGCGTATTTTGTCATCAATAAAGTACCAAGCGGCAATACTCGCGGACGAAGGCCAGCAGCCGCACACAGCGCATGGCCGTATCGCGGCTCATCTCCGAAAACATCCGCAGCCTCTCCATCGGCGGCGGCAGCCAAAACAGCCGCACATCCGCGCGAGTATACGAGAAGCCGCAAGAAAAGCAAAGAGAGAAAGTGCGAGGGGACGACACCGTTGGTATGCGTAGGCAGTCGCATTAATATCGACCGAGTGATGAATTATTCGCGAGGTGCGAGGACTTTTTGGCTTTTTTGCTCGCACGCGTATACACGGACGTCGATGCGTACGCGACTCTTTTAATCGTGCTTAAGAGCCTGCGTAAAAAGACTCGGTAGCGTTAAAACGTATATAGTTTTTCAGCCACGACGCAGCTGATTATTCGAAATACGAAATCTCAGCGATCATCTAAAGTAGCGTTCCGTGTTCTCGCTGTACGCGACTGCAGCAGCCGAGCAGCGGAGTTCGTTTCGAAGAAATAGCGAGTTTCCATAGGCTGCGCGCCTCCTTGGGTTGCACACGTCGAAATCGAGAGTAAGAACGAGAGAGAAGAAAAATGTGTCCAAGTGCAACCGGTCGCATCAATCAATCTTGATCCGGCTGCGCAGCCGCTATCAGTACAGCGCGCGAGCGGACTGTGGTTCTACATTCCGAGTCCTAATTAAGTCGTTGTCTGTCCGGTAATGACTACCGCAATTAGCGTGCGAGCTGCGAAACAACGCGCGTGTTTTGGGAAGCGACGATCCGAGCGAAGCGCCGAAATATCTCAGGTGCCAGTAGGGGAAACTAATCAGCGCGCTAATGCACCAATGCGTCATGTGCGACCGAGCTCCAGATAAGGTCGCCCGTTTACACATTTACACCGGGACGGGGACGAGTCCCACGCGCTTTCCATCTTTGTCTTCCTCTCGGCGATCTGGCTCCGGTCTCGGTTTCTTCGACCCGAGCGAGGAGCGCGGGACGCGATGCATCACTGGCGCGAGGAGGAAGGAGAAAGAATTCTTTCGGCGACAGGTGCTCGACAGCGATGCCTTTTCGTCCCAGCTCTCCACCGCCGCAGCCGATCGACGCCCGAGCCAATTTAATCGCGTGAGACTTTTGCAGTCCAACGCCTCCCCGCTGCAACAGTCCGGGTGACTTGCGACTTTTCTATTCTCCGAGATCGTTTACGACCAACCGCGGCACTTTTTAATTTTGACAATCGCAGCTGACTGCACCGAGACAGAGCTCGTAAAATCGCTTTTGAGAGGGGTAATTGACGTTTTTCTGATTTCCTTTGTCGATTTCCATCCGTGTGTTTAAACTCGATACGCGCAATGGGCCGTGTAGATCGACATAAATTACGCGTAACACGCTTCGCACGCGCGTTTAAAGCTCTAATTTATCGCTGGCCAAAGCCTTTTTAGGTTGTGAGAAAATCCAGCTGATAAGTTTACTACAAATGTGTTTTATATCGAGCTTTGGAAAGATTTAATAATTGTCATAACGCTGCTCCCAGCTAATATATGTATAAGCTGATAAAATTTCTAGAACGGGCAATAAATAATACTTTGTAGCCAGCGCTAAAACATCAATAAGCCGTACGAGGAAAAGCACGCGACGACGGGCGACGCTAATGTTGCAAATATTGCACAACGCAGATGTCGATAACTGAAATAACGCAGCTAAAAAGAAAACTCGTTTTCTGCGCCACTCGCGCTGCATCTGGAGCACTGGAAACAATGAGTCACTAACAGAAGCGACGGAGGCATTAGATCGTACACTAAGAACGCGATCACGTTCTGCGAAGCAGGAACGGTCGTGCTATGAAAATGAAAGGACGCGAGCGAGCTCGCGGATGATATTTCAACGACGGCATTGTTTTGTATGATAGATCGTATTGCCGCGCTATACGGCGCTGTAAGAGAGAGAGAGACAGAGACAGAGAAAAGCATTCGTGTATCAGCTGTTTTACGCCGGCGTACACGCCGGTATTATCAGTTACGAAAGCTCTATACCCATTGAGCGTAGAATAGTATTTTTTCTGCAATACTCAACAAACACGAGACCCGATAAGCTTCTTCCGCGGCACTTTTTTCGCCTCCGCAATTTATACCGCGCGTTTCTCGCTGGATGTATGAGTGTCGAACATGATTTCGTAATATTTACGTGATGAAACCCGCAGCGCACGCGCGAGTCAAACGGTACACTTGAATAGGCCTATTCTTATAAATACTCGAACTTGTTTTCTTGTTTATGATGAATCGCGAAGGGGAAGATGTGTAAGAAGGTGAAAAATCAAAGATTATTCGAGAGTATGCATTGACTGGTAGTATAGCTATCCGCGGCCGGAGTAGCCGGGTTTTAATTAAATCCCGCGCGCGATGGGTAAGAGCAGCGGAGAATGCGGCTGGAGATCCGATCCGACTGCGCGATAAATAAAAGAAAAGTGTACTACATACGCGAGCGGAGCTCTCGTGGCAAAAAAGAGCAGAGCAGCGATGGCGCGAAGCATAATACGATACCCCCATATACACGAGAGCAAAGTTCAATTACGCCTCGACTGCTGTCAGGGCGGCGCTGTTGTGTAAGTTTCAAATGGGAGTTTGTTCACCTCTCTCTCTCTCGCTCTTTCTCTTACTCTCGCAGCGATCCGGCTCGCGCGATCATGTATAGATACGCCTTTGAAGCAATTTCAAGCGATTCTAATCTTCGCGTTTGTCAGTGCGCCGTACACACGGAACACGCGAGTCCGTCCCTTTCCCGCTTTCATCGCTCTCCGCGTCTTTGATTCGACCTACAAGCGCCAAGAGCGCGCTTTTCGCAGCGTCTCTCTCTCGGTCTCTCTTGCCCGAAGAAAAGTAGCATCATCATACTTGCGGTACGTCCCACTCTGTGTTCGTGCAATTTGCGAAATATCTACAGTGGTTTCTATGGAAAAAAAGCGCAGCGGCCAACAAGCGTCAGCCGCGTAATTATACGCTCCGTTCGATCGTACGCGAGCCGTTAGGCCGACTAAATATTTCAGAAAATTTGTTTACTCGGATGTCGAGCGTAATTGGAAAAGGCGCGTCTGGCCTTGCTCGGCGCGAATCTACTTGGACGATCGAAAAAAGACCGGGAGCCGGTGGTTTCACGAGTTTGCAAAAAAAATCCAAAGTCTTCTTCTCGCGGAAATTCTAGAAAGAGCTGCGCAGTTGGCATTTATACAATAAGCTTTTTAAGCGACGCTGCAATGATAGAGCGAGTAGCTGCCGATGATGCGTTCTCGCGAGTGCGCGCCCGCGGGAGGAGCTGCCGTACGGTGCAGGAGTACGTCAGCGCAGCAGAGCTACGATAGGACTGGCTCGGAGAGATTGCGGCGTTTACGGCCAATAAAGTCGACTTCTTGTTGCTCGTTAACATGTCAGCCCTAGTTTTTTCAGAGACTCGAGTCTGTTAGAGGCGGCTCTCTACCTGCGGCTCTCCGTCTCTCCCTCTCTCTCGCTCTGTCCTATACGCAGCAATTTCGCACGTAACACCTGGCTGCGAGTATAGGCTTCTCGCACGCCGATCGAGGATAATCGGCTAATATCTGGAGCGGCAGATTTTTTCACCGCGCGCTCATGATCCACCGTCGCGTGGAATTACAATAAAGACGCCGTTTGTATTCAACCGGAGCTCGCGCGCATCACGACTGCAATTTTCCCGCGAAAGCATTAAAATCCCATCCGTCCCGTTGCGCGTGGCTAGTATATAGCCAGAGTCCGGATTTGCATGCGCGAGATCGCACGCTGTGAGCCTGCTATGCAAAATCGCTGCGGCCGCTGCTGCGGTCTGCGGCGGCGGAATCTCCCCGACAAACGCGTACACAGGTATATACAAAGAGCGAGCTAGCTCACGTACGCGTACCTGCACACCAGTGCAAACATCTTCTGCTCCCGCTACCGCTGCAGCGCTGCTGCATATACCTGTACCTTTCACTCGACCTCACGCCGCATGCTGTATATAAGCTGGACCGAGCGGCGGTGCTGCTGACGCATGTATCATGCAGCGCCGAAATCGCGATAGCGGAGAGGAGTAGGCGGCGGGTAAAAATGACGCGGACGAGGGCGACGCGAGCGCGCAAGTGGGCGTTTTGCGTACACTGGACCTTCCGACCTTGCGCCGCTGGCTGTGCCTCGAATTCGGGAAAGCACGTAGCGTCGGGAACGCAGATCGCTATCGGGGGCCGAAGCGGCGGCGGCGGCGGCGGCGGCTGGGAGAGAAGAGAGAACGAACTGAGAAGTATTTCGCATTATGGCGCACACGTGTTGCGCATGCAATTTGCACGGGAGAGTCGGACTGCGCTCCTTCTTTCTTTATCTCTCTCCCTCCAAGCTCCAACCGGACGGGTTAACGCTCCGGCTCTACGAGCTTCTCCGGCTTCTCGAGCCGTGCGCGCATCAGCCTCTCGCTCTTTTGGACCTACTCGTGCGAGATTTATCGGGCTTCCGTCCTGGAATTTCGTGCCCTCGCCTCAACTCCGAGGAATGTAATAAAGGCTTATGTGAGTCGAAATTTAAAAATGCCCGTCCCGACACGAGCTATAGATGGAGCATCCTATAGATAGGCCGATAAAGAGGCCGAGGAGCGCGCATTCTACCTATGATGGCGTACGAATTTTCGACGCGCAAAAAGCCGCGTATAATAGCAAAAACAGGAGGAGGAAGCGAGCCGAGCATTCGATTAATAACTCGCTCGCTGCATTTCCCAGAGGCGAAAGAGAGCGTCGCCGCTCGAGATTGCAATTTGCCGCGAGGCCACACCGCGCGCTCCTGCTATACAGTGGAACGCAAAAGCGCGCGACTTACGACGATAGCTAATCCCAATTAAGTGCGTCGGATCCTAAGTCATCTCACGCCCCGTTGCGAGCTCCCGAGGGAGAGTACACGAACAAGGAGAACTTCCTTATCACCGCGCTCGTTTTTGACTGTCTTTGAATCATTCCCCCACCGCTTGGACCTTGCGGCTCTTGAGCCGCTGGCCAGCAAAGATAGGTGGCGTATTTATATATAGGCGCTTTTCCATTTCCTTCANTATGGCGCACACGTGTTGCGCATGCAATTTGCACGGGAGAGTCGGACTGCGCTCCTTCTTTCTTTATCTCTCTCCCTCCAAGCTCCAACCGGACGGGTTAACGCTCCGGCTCTACGAGCTTCTCCGGCTTCTCGAGCCGTGCGCGCATCAGCCTCTCGCTCTTTTGGACCTACTCGTGCGAGATTTATCGGGCTTCCGTCCTGGAATTTCGTGCCCTCGCCTCAACTCCGAGGAATGTAATAAAGGCTTATGTGAGTCGAAATTTAAAAATGCCCGTCCCGACACGAGCTATAGATGGAGCATCCTATAGATAGGCCGATAAAGAGGCCGAGGAGCGCGCATTCTACCTATGATGGCGTACGAATTTTCGACGCGCAAAAAGCCGCGTATAATAGCAAAAACAGGAGGAGGAAGCGAGCCGAGCATTCGATTAATAACTCGCTCGCTGCATTTCCCAGAGGCGAAAGAGAGCGTCGCCGCTCGAGATTGCAATTTGCCGCGAGGCCACACCGCGCGCTCCTGCTATACAGTGGAACGCAAAAGCGCGCGACTTACGACGATAGCTAATCCCAATTAAGTGCGTCGGATCCTAAGTCATCTCACGCCCCGTTGCGAGCTCCCGAGGGAGAGTACACGAACAAGGAGAACTTCCTTATCACCGCGCTCGTTTTTGACTGTCTTTGAATCATTCCCCCACCGCTTGGACCTTGCGGCTCTTGAGCCGCTGGCCAGCAAAGATAGGTGGCGTATTTATATATAGGCGCTTTTCCATTTCCTTCAACTTTGCATGTACCAAAACTACCTTGTCGAGGGCCTGTCGTTGCTTGAGCCGCTCTTGCTGTATAGCCGTTCTACTACATTGTTATATACACTTTGTATTTACACGCTCGATATATTAGTTGATTTGATGTAAATAGTTCAATATATATCAAGTCTGTACTTCGCTGCATTGAATGAGGCAATTTAGCACCTGTTCTCGATTCGATATGGATGAGGAACATTTCGAGGTGGGTATATCATCGTAAAAAGCCGTGAGCCGAGATCGGGTTTGTGCTGCTACAGTCTATTGCCTCGCGCTAATAGATCCGCCGCCGCCGCGGCAAAGCGTAATGACCGACGGCCCGCTCGAGAGACGGGACAAGAAAATAAGCCGCACGCCAGGAAGGAGAAGAGGAGCAAAAAGGTAGAAAAGTTTGAGGGAGAAAAGTTAAAAGCGCGTGGAAATCGTGGAGGTTGTTGCGGGATTAGACGCGGGAAGGAAGGAGTCTGGGAAGCAGCAGAAGTACGGCTCCTCCGCGTGTACACAGGGGGGAAAGGAGCCCAGCGAATATCTCATCTCCGGGGCAGCCCCTCTCTCTTGCGCTCGCGGAGTTTCATCTTACGCGGCCGCGCGGCGTAATGAACCAACATGACTTGCGGTTCGCGGCGCCCGTGTTCTTGCCTTATTGAAAGCAGTGTCGCTCATTCCGCGCAAGCTGAACGTCAACGCACTCTGAGCCGCGCGGAGCCGACTCGCCTCCGCACATACATCAGCTCGCTCGCGAATTAGCTTTGCGCCCCCTCCTCCATCCCATTTCCTAGCCTAGGCCTGGCTATACACATCCGCATCAGCTTGTCTTTCTTGCACGCGGAAATTTAGCCCGCGAGCCGCTGCTCTGCTGTGTATAATGCTGTCTATAGCTCCTCTCGACAAGTGTAAAATTGCCTCGCATTTTTTCCTCCCGAGCTTTACAAGTTTTTACTTGTACGCGATAAATACGCGAAGCTCCGCCGGGACTTTGTTCCCCGCGCGCTCGAGTTAAGAGTTAATGACGCCCGATGAAGATACTTCATCAAGCATCGCGTGCTGCTAATAATCTGCTGCGCTGGCTGCGCACACACGCGCGCGTAATGCAATACTATACGGGTGACGCAACCTCGCTCGCGCGCTGATCGATATCGCGGGATATTGCGCGCGCACGAGTTATTTGGAATTTCGTCCCCGATCCGCCGGCCAGTGCTTGATTAATTAATCAAGCACCCGTCCGCCTTTCCCCTATTTACCACCTGGCGCGATCCAATTCTCTCTCGCGCGGTCGAGGCACGGGCTGAATTTCAAGGTACCAGTCCGCGATGGCGCGTGCCCTCGCGTGAAAATTCAATCGCATCTTTTGTTTTTGCGCTAACTTTCCTTTCTTGTCTACGGTATCGCGGCTCGGCCGCAAAAAACGCTGATAAATTGATTGTTTTTTTCCTTCGCAATTTTTCAAGCCTTTTCTCAATATAGGTCTTCGATAGTGGCGGTACAACGACGCGGATATACAAGACGACTGCAGAAGTGAGACACTGCAGTGTACGAGTGCGCGGATCGAAACGTCGAGGATCGAACGATTCGATCGATGCGAAATCATTCAAGTTTTTACTCCGCGGTCACGGCTATCTCTTTCTCCCGGCCGCTATCGCCCTGACAGCCGACAAGGTTCTCGTGCCCCACTCCTCGCGCTGTTTCGATCTCGACTCTGCGCACGCGGAGGGCGACGCGCCGTGATTATTTAGTTCTTGCGCGCGTGCGATCGGTATTCCCTGAGACTAATCGGGCTGATCGGGCTGGCAAGAAATCTGTATCAGAGTACGTCCTCGTGTTTGTACAAAACAGCGCTGTACGTTACGTCATCGCCGTCATCAGAACTTGCGGAAGTATAGGTATGCGTCTCTCATACTCATCTCACCTGCAACAGAAAAAAAAAATGACGTTTGTAATGCAAGCTGGTATAATGACATCATGTGTGCATACGCGAAAAGATAAAACACATCGTTATTCTTTACGCGAGTAGCACACGTGTATACGCAGGAAAGATTCAGCATATAAATGGCATATAAGGCGTGCGAGGAATGAGTAGATCTCGGGGCCGATGCACCTTCGCCCGCGCGCGCGAGGAACCATAGAAAAGAGCCGAGCCGTATAGGCACAGCGAACAGGTGAAAGGGCGATTCGACTCGCTCGTCGGCGGGACGTCGACTGTTACGGCCATCATACACGCGGCCCGAATTTGAATCGGAAAGGCATTAAAAGATATTTTATGGTCTCCCGTGGCGTGCGCCCGATACGCTCCTGCCTATATATATACCTGTATGCGAAGTGTGTACGCATGTAAGTGTCTTTTTGAGGGCCGCCTGCCGCACTTCATTACCGATACGTCTGTATACCAGCACCGCAGAGCGGCGTGTCTTCCTGAATTCTTCAATGATACGCTTCGATCAGAATTAAAGTTGCCCGATCAGCGTCCGCGAGCATCCGATAACACCTTTCGCGAGCAATCAAAGAGCACCGAACTCGATCTCCTCGAATTATATTGTCGGCATTCTTGCGCGCGTGGGTATCGATTACTCTTATATTAATTGTGCGCAGAGTGAGTCTCTTTTTTCTCTTTTTTCTCTCGACGATTACGCAATGTTTCTTCCGCTCGCGATCACTTATTGGTCATTTGATTGATTGAATCCATCGATAAGCTGCATATTATATGTTTACAATTTACGTCGCTTTGCCGTAAGTAGGATCTCGCGCGGTGAAAGATCGTTTAAAAGATCATCCGTCAATTTCAAACCATCAGGCTCGTCGCTTCTACGTAACCTGACGAATGATTGCTCCTTGGGTATACAAGCGGGCAAGTGTGTCTAATGGAATAAATAAGTTGAGAAAACTGCCCTTTTGTGTGCGGGTTTGTTAATTTATGCGTAAACTTCCATGTGACCCGCTCGAGCTCATTTTGCGCGTCGTTCATAAATCAATCAGCGCCGTTTTGTTGGCTCACAATGGGAAGTATGCAGGCATACGTATTACAGTATCATTGCGGACGAAATGATCAGCCCCGATCGATAATCACTCTTGTATGCGCTTTTCTCACGGGTTTTAAAATTTAATCGACTGAACAACAAGAGTAACGCTATCGCAGCGCGCGTTGCAAAAAGCAAAGTACAAGACCACACATCGTCATCGCGTCTCGTCCTCTTGTGAGGTCTATTAACAGGTCATTCAATCCCAAAGGTTTTCAACGATGATAAAAGGACTCGTTGTTACGCCTTGTTTGCGCGTCAGGCCTCGTCAAACTGATGTCCGACACCACGTGTCACCGACTCGTAATATTCAATGAGACTCGAGTGACAGAAGGCCGCAAAAGCTCACAATACTTGGCCAATACGCGCGCACAGAATATGTACAAGACAAGATAAATCTCGCGCGGCGACGCGGACGGGGCGATAAAACGAGATAAGTAGCATAAACGTTTATGAAGCATCAAAGGAACAAAATGAACGAGGACGAGGCGCAGTAAGTTAAAATTTTGGAGAATTTCTTTTCGCGAAAGACTCGTAAGTTTCTCGTAAGGGGCCTGTTCATAAAGTAGAGATTTTGTGGCTGTGTCCGGAAACACCGCCGCCGCCGTCTCTCATCGGTCCTCAATTGCAAAAGGAGATTCATGAAGCAGAGGCATTAAACGTCAAGCAGCGGGCCGACAAGAATATCTCGGGGAATTTTACGATCTCGGCGAAATTTGGTCGACAGCGAGCCGCCGCTTCCGGATTGTCAGTCGAGAATTGAGGCGAGTCGAGATAGTCTTCGATCTTGCGTCGGAAAAAGGAGCATCGAGTCTTCTTTTCTCTCGCGCTCGTCGCGCTCGTCGAAGTAGCATCAGTGAAGGAGAAGAAAGGCCGCACAGGCGGCACAAGAGGTGCCCAGTCAAAAGTCCCGGGCAG
This sequence comes from Pteromalus puparum, assembly GCA_012977825.3. Lineage (NCBI taxonomy): Eukaryota > Metazoa > Arthropoda > Insecta > Hymenoptera > Pteromalidae > Pteromalus > Pteromalus puparum. The sequence continues at coordinate 7,728,355 of CM053171.1, read as the reverse complement.
ACTCTTTTCTCTCTGCCGGTCTCGGGCCGTGCATTAAACATGATATATGCTTATTGAATTTGTAAGTAAAATGGCCGGGGTAGTAGTCGCTCGTTTCTTTCTCCTCGCTCGCCCTCTCTCGTTCTGCGTCATTCACTCTTTTTTCCTCCCGCAGCACTCGCATTCATCTCTCTATATCTCTCGCACACGCGCCTCTCTCGCGTGTGGTAGCTAAAGCTTCTCGCCGGTAAAGCGTGCATAATTAGGAGGAATTCAGCCCGGATTACCCGCTCTCTCACTTGCTTTCGAGCGCGCACAGCGCACAGTCATCCCGCGCCCTTCTTTGTCGAGCAGCTAATTTATTTAATCGTTGCATCGCCGACCGCCAGGCGGCGACTCTCTGTCCACCAGTCCACCGCCACACACGTTTCTGGTTTGATCGTCGAGGAATTTCTTTGGTTACTCATACCTCTCCGTGACGATCTGTTATACGCCGAAAACTGCGGCATATTGAATTATCTGGCAAACTGGCTCCCTTATCAATTCTACAAAACTTCTGCTATGTTATCTGATAAAAATAACTCGCGCGCACGCGTGCGACAAAAGAGTCGAGAGAAGAAGAAGAGGCGGAGAGTGCTCGACTTGTGTGTTTTGCCGAGCCGCAGTCCCGCGCAGTACATCGAATCGGAATCCGGTTCGCGGAACAAAACCGCGTATCTTCCTTGACAAATTGAGTCGAGAGTCGAGAGCGCTCGCGTACTCGGACGCACAGGCGTGCGGCTTTTTCGTATTTTGCATTCACTCACTGACGGCCAATGACGGATGAAGACCGAGTAGGTTTTTTGACAGGTTCCGAACTTTTTTCGCGTCCGATTCAGTTCGAGCATTCCGATCCACGTCCAAAGCCACCAGTACCAAGTACAGTCGGAATCACTTTTCAAGATGTTTCTCGCTCGAGCGCGGCGAGAGGGACCTTTTTCAGCTCTCGTCGGTTACAGTTGCGGAAACTACCCGGCCACGAGTGTGAGATCGAGAGAAAAAAAGTCTACAGCGCGAACGGACGGTCGGAAAGCGTAACTAAAGTAAAGCTTTTAAGATCTCGTGTTGCGCGCGTTTCGCAAGCGGCGTTAAAGGCAAGAAAGCAAGCGAGGCTGGAGAGCGCGGTACCACGGCAAAGGCGCGCGGGGAAAAAATGAGGGCCGATGTAGAATCGAAAAGCGGTAGTTTTCGGCCGAGGCTTCTCGAATTTCGAGCGAAAAAACGGCTGTGTGCGTTCCGATGTCGCCGCGCGAATTCGAGCAGACTGGGCGCGGTGACTTAAGCTCGCGCGAACCCGAGACATCGGGAGATAGATGTGTACGAGGCTCGCGGCCGAGCAGGGGGAAACGCCCTCGAATCGAAGGGGAATAATTTTCAGCGGCCGCGCGCCTCCTTATTTCCCTGGGCGATATATATAGGGCCTGGTATTTCTGGCTGAATTATCGTTGACCCCTAACATGAGCTTACAAGGCGCAGAGGGCTCTGCAGAGGGACGGGCTCGTGTCTCTACTCTCGCGGAGCCGCATAAATTAATCCTTGCCCGCTCGCTCTCTCGCTTGCGCGGATTCTGTCTTACGAGAGAAGCCCCGATTGCCCCGAAAAAGCACGTCCACTCTCCGCGGGCCGACGCGACGACACCGGAGTATGCGCATAAAAAACTACGCTCCGCCGCATCGCTCACTCCCTCTTTGGCTCTTTCGCATTCTACCCTGACCCTTGAATCTTATTTCCGTGTATTCATTTGAATTGTTTATGTGCCTATTTGTTCCGCTCCTTAGTTATAATTAATTAGATGTGCCTCGCCGAGTCGTGAGAATTCGCGAAACGAGAAATCACCGGCGCTGCATCCACTTCCACAATCCAGGCTCGTCGCTCGTCGCTCTCGCACACGCGAAGTAGCCTTCATTATTCTCCCCTAGAGCCGTGCGGAATGCGCTCCTCTCTTCTACTATCGCGTCTTTTCGGAACAAACGCAGTAATCGCCGATAACGGTCGCAGCGGATTTGAGACGCACGCTCGATCATCGCATGGGAAATTGCACGCCACTGTCATTTCAATGCACCTTGAAATTTCAGCAGGTATGATGGACGAGCCGAACTTGCGCTAATTGCTACCCGTCGACGCTCGCTTGCAGCCCCTTTGTGCGCAGTGCGGCTCGAATTCGCGCGCCGAGGGGTGACAGCGAGAAATCGAAGAAATCGTGCCCGATAATTCAGAATGATGAAATAACGCTGGCTCCCGGTATAATTACGAGTTCTCCCCAGCTCGAATAACGAATAGCCGCGCCGAGTGATTTTATTGCAGAGTCCGCGGGTTAACAGAATAAATAGCGAATTAGCTCGACGAAATGTTGCGTTAATGAGTTTCGAACTTCGAACGGTCAGTCGCGGCTGAGGACAAAAAGCGAGAGAGGAAAAAAACAAAGTAGTCGGCGCGCAACACGGTGTATAAGTTATGCACGCGCGCTGCGCGGAGGGCATTTTAACACGCGGAGCGGCAGCGGCTGCAGCTACCCTCCGGCGGATCGGCGCTTGGCCGCTACCGCGCGACCGGATCCGATTTACCGGTAGTATATATAGTATATACAGAGCTAACGTCTAATTAGTAATTAGACCGGCCTTTACGACGCGCTCCTGCGACGCGTCCAGGGCAGTGTCCTCGCTAAGCGGTCAATGAGACTCCTTCGTAGGCGAACCCGCGGAAAAGAAAGAAGTATATAGGAAGAGGAAACCCGGAGCCGCGAGCGGAGAAAGAGCAGTGCCTACTTAGAGAGAGAGAGAGAGTCCCGCTTTTACTGCCGCTCGGCGCGCGCACAAAGGAGCAACAAGTCGCGCGCACGGGGTAAACGCGAGTATCGATCCCGAGAGAAGCCCTTGGCGCAATCCTCGTTAGATGTATATACAAGAGGCGCGCGCCACGAGGCCGGTATAATCGTATTGGTTCATCTCCTTTTCGCCCGATTCATCGCGCATCGTACGGTCAGGCGCCCGGCTGGCGTATTACATCGGCCGCAGGCGAAATCTGCGTACAGCCGCCATTGACCAAGGTCGTGATTCACGAGCGATTTCGACGGATCATTTATTTTGAAAAATAATGCAGGAGAACGCGAGATAACGGGGAATCGCGGCGTTTTATCGCTTCATTCGACTCGCGAGTCGAGCCACGCGGCCCCGCCGCCGCCGCCGCCGCCGCCGAGCGATACCATCGCCACTTTGCGGGATTAAAATAGCGGGGCATTAATCAGCTCAAATTAAATTTATTGTTTTCTTCTCTCCTCACGTCTCTCTCTCTCTCTCTCTCTTTTCCTTCCTTGCCTTTCTCGCTGCTCGCCTCGGCTGTTTGCTGTGCAGCGTATAGATTTTTGCACATATAGAACAAACGGGTCGTTCGATAAATTTTGGCCGATCTTCGTCACTTTTTATATTATTCATCCCAGTTCTAATTAGTTTTTTACAAAGGCCCGGATAGCCGAGCTGCCGAGAGAACATGCACACGCGGGGCTGCGGCGGCGGGAGAAAAAGTGCGTTTTCAATTTTAAGCGCGCGCTCGGGCGCGGCTTCACGGGCGGTCGGCGCTCGGCGTCGTTCTCTTTTTCTCCCCGACTTCGCTCCGTTCTCATCATCTTCAGTTTACTTTTTTCCGCCGGCCCAGAGCTTTCTGTCTTATAAGCCACGACCTCGCGCTCGGTCATCTCGATCGCCTCGTTTTTCCCTCTTTGCCGCGACGCGCTCCGGCCCACTCTATCTCTCGGGCCTGTCTCTTGCGCCGTACACGATGCGCCTCTCTCTTTCTCGCTCGGCATTTTTGCGAAAAAACGTACGCGCGAGGGGATCGAAAAGAATAAAGCAAACAGGGCGGAGTAAGCGCGATAAAACTGATTATGAAGAAATAAACAGCTCATCCCCCCGCGTATATCCCGACCAAAATCTTCGCGAAGCGGACGGCTTTTTGCGCGAGAGGAAGCGAGCGGCCGAGAGATGGCCTCCTCTCTCGCGCGCTGTTTCTCAGCGGCAGCGGCAGCGGCAGTTGACTGTCTCGCTGATATATAGCACGCATAAGAGATGTAGTCAGATCAGGGTCCCCCTCATGACGCCGAGGCTTCCACGTCGCTGAACACGTTCTTTCCTACGATAAATCCTCGCGGAATGTAAAACCTGCGGCCGCGCGACCCGCGAGCGACCGCGGACAAAACCGACGAGTATATACTGCGCGCAGGAAAACACCGCGCGGAGAGAGCGGAGAGAGGCTCAGGCTCATTTTCTTTATTCCCACTAGTTTGCGATTTTTTTTCCGCTCTCGACTCGGCGAGCGCTTCCTCGTGTCCACGGGCTCCTCCGCGCTCGCAGGATTATTAAAATATTCCAGCCTGGCCTGTTTTTACCGCTGTTTAGGCCGATTTTTCCCCGCGCCTCATCCTCTTCTTCCCGCAACTTGCCGGACGCTTATCCACACGCGGCATAACTCTGCGCTGAAAAACACACGCGAGAGGGCAGAGATTGATTTATTGGAAGATGACGCGAGAAAGAGAAGTGAAGCGCGCACAAAAGTTATCGCTGCGTTGACCGGCACAGCGAACGCGCATTAATTAATGCTACACCGTGTCGTCCGCGCTCTCGTGTGGCTTTCGCATTGAATAGCGTCCTGACTCATTCAGATTCGACGCGGCCAAGGGATTTACGAGACGTTTACTGCTCTATAATTAATATATCAAATGCAAAATGCAGCGGGCAACGGCGACTTTCGAGATCGCGAGTTGACAGGAAAAATACGACTTTCCCGCGAGGGAGAGAAAGAGAGTCGTCATTTTCCTATTAAAAAGTCATTCATTTGATCGCGAAAAAAGAAGCTTCGCCGGAGAATGAGACCAAGAGAAATGGAGACGGTGTACGGCTGTATACGTGTACATAGCTCGCGCGCGTTCCCTCCGTGGGAACGCCGATCCTGTAAACGAATGTCTCGGCTGCGCTCTGTGCAGCGCGCAGCCAATCGGATCGAGCCGCGGCCACAGCCGTACAGCCACGTGTTTTTTCAATTAATTTTTACACGACATCGCTCGTGTCGAACTCGGCGAGCTCTTATATAGACGTAACACACACACACACACACACACACATAGCTATAGAAAGAAACAGACTCGCAGCGAGCTTCGCAGATTTCCGATTGTCGCCGTGACTCCTGGCCGATTTGTCGATCGGAGGTGTTTAGAGAGATTGGCTTCTGGTTCTCTTTGGCCGCGCACTACACACTTGACTCCCGGCGAGTGTGTACATGTAAGTCTGCATAATTAGCGTATGCAGCGTCGGCGGCCGATTGACGGAATCGATATCGACTTCGTGTGCACGAATTCCCTGTCTGTTTTCCCTTTCTTTCCACGCGGCTCTTTTTCTCCCCCGCGCGCATACTCGCACTGCTCACTTTCTCCGCTGCTCCTTGGCGTCTCAGCTCTTTTTCTGCATCGAACGCCGCCGTTTCCCTCTCGTTCGCGATCGAATTAACGGGACCGTTTGTTAATTATGAGCGAAAGCCCGTTTCGTAAGTTTGGGCATCGAGATGCGTATGCAGACGCATTTTACTCCGGGTCGTACCTGCGAGCTCGAAATAATTTCGGATTTAATTGCAAGCGCTATACACGCAGACGTACACAGCTGAATCGAGTGACTTATAGCCGCGATTTTCAATAAATTATGTAAATTGTAAATTGTACCGCGCCAATTAAAATGCGACAATACCCGCGGCCGAGTATACAACGAGCCGTTTCTTATTTTGTGGACGATCTTGTGTCTGATGCAGTTCCAACTTCTTTATTCCTTGCTCTCGGATGCAGCTCTCTCATGAGAGGAGATAAAGCGCGCCTGATAAGGGCCTACAAGCTCTCCGCTCTGCCGAGAAAATTTGTCCCTCCGAGCTTTCTTTTTGATTTTATTCGAAAAGAAATAGTCTTTTGCTGCAGAAATTCAGCGGTGCAGCATTTATAACACTGATCTGCCGTGTTGAAACAGCGTACATACAAAGCTAGAGCTGCAACGGTTATTATGCACTATTTAATCCGCTACGTAACACGCGCACGCGCACTAACGAGTCATAACTTGCAATCTGGTAGTGCGCGAGCACGTTTTTCAAGTAGAACACGTAGGAGAACTTTTGCCGCGGTCGACTGATGAGTAGCAGATAAACCAGATCGACCATTTTATTTTCTCATTCATCTCCCCGCGCTCGCCAGCGTGAACCTTATCGACTCTCCATCACGCTTATCTTTGTTGATGCGGCTCATTTCCTCAAACGCGAAAATTACGTTGGAATAAATAAAGTATTCAATTTCTCAGGAGCACATCCGCGTAAACGCGGTGAACGAATCAATCGCGTGCGATGTTACAAACGGCTTGAAAGACATAGGAGCGATATCCATAGAGTGAGAGAAGTGCTGTATGCGACTATGCGTCCCTCTCGTCTCGGCGGCTAACGGTAAGTAATGTCGAGATATCGAGCTCGATACGAGAGCGCGGCGTAATTGCAAGCGCGCGAAAAAGCGCCCCCGACGGGCCCTCGCGATGCCGCCGGGGGGTAGGATAAGGTTGCAGCTGTGTGACCGGTGTGGGCAGCGTATTACGCTCCTCGTCTTACCCCGCAGTTGTGCATCGGCTTATGTGCAGCTTGCTCGACTCTCGAGATTATACTCTCTCGCGTGCTCGCGCACCGGCATTTGATAATTCATTTCCATCTGTCTAGCGGCACGAAAGAGGCCAAAAAAGCTCGACTCCCTCTGCGTGGAATTATACACGTGAGAATTATAAATACAGAGCGCGAGCGAGTCTATGCGCTTTTTAATTGCAGCTTCGCCATAATATATGACGTATGAAGCTAGACACTCTACTTCAGCCGGTGTCGGCCATCGCGAAAATAAGATTATTGAAGTAAGCGTAATTATTTATTTTGCCCCGCGTCGGAAAAAAGACCGACAAGGAATCCAGACTTCAATTTACAAAGTCAGGCGGTTAACGGTGCAGAGCGAGTATAGCGACACTGGAATTATCGCGTTTTGCGAGACGCGCGCTGGCAAGTCTCCATTATTTTCGAGACTAATTACCGCGGCAGCTGCGCGCGATCATCTCGAATCGAAGGCGGGGGAAGAAAGAAACGGTTGTTGGCGCACAATGGGACCGCAGTACACTTCGATAGAGCACACCTATACGTAGCTCTCATTTTCCTTGTTACGCACGTCTGCAAGCGAGAGAGCCACAAGTGCCATATAATTATAATAACGATGAGAGAATAGGCCGATCTAGATTAGAGCCTCGGGGGCAATTAAAGCGCCGCGGCGAAGGTGAATCCCCGCGCTCTCGAAAGAAAGAAAGAAAGAAAGACACAACGAAAAAGAAAAGAGCAGTAGGGGAGAATGGCTTTTAATGGGATTCTTGATAATTACCACGTTGCGGCTGAAGGACAAGAGCGCTCGGCGCTCACTGCTCGCGCACCGATCGTCCCGCGCTCGACTCTGCCGGCAGTCGCGCGCGGCGATACCATCGTTCCGCGTGATCCATTATCATTGGACACGCGTCTCGTAAATTTTCACCCGCATACTTCGCGCGGACGACACCTTCCTCTTTCTCCCTCCCACCCACTCTCGCGAACCGATTTTTCGCGCCTCTTTCCCGCATTAATTTGTACGGCGCTTTTTTCCCTAAAATAATATCCTCCCGCGATGCCTATCTGCAACCGCAGTGCCTTTTCCCTCCTGCTCGTATAAAGCGCGGAGACGCGTTGATTACAATGTATTCATCAGTTTTTAATCATCATAATTATCCGGCTCACGTGAGAGAGCGAGATGAAACGCGAGCGCGCGCGACTCCGCCGTCGTACACCGAGCGAGTATATTCGATGATCCCGAATCGCTATTTATTTAATGGACGAGCGCGCCATTATTTGAGATGGGCCAACTTAACGAGGTACGTCCCCGTGAGATTCTTCGGCGAGCGTTCCTCTTTCTCTCTCGCTCACTTCCTTCTTCCCCGCCCTTTATCTGCGGCCGACTGTAAAAAGAAAGAGGAGCAGGCAAAAAGGGAAAAGAGAGTACGCTATATATACGTATACGCACGCATGCTCGGCTTTTCTCTCCCCGTATATGTGCGCGCCGCGCGCAAAAGCACGTCGCCTCGATCTTAATCTACTGCGCGAGGAATTCGAGAAGGCTGTGCGCCGCGTTTTGCAGTATTATATGCCGCCGCCGTCGCGTACATTCAAATCGCCCGGTCGCATCTCCGAGTGCAGCCGAGTTGCCGACGACGACGACGACGACGACGACGACGACGACGAAGTTTGCGGAGCAACGCGCGCGACCACCTGGCTTCTCCTCTCTGACTCTCTCCGATTTACGCGGCCTTTTTCCCGGATTCCGCCGGACGCGCGCAAGAGTAATTGAGTCGTCGAATCTGATTTTCGTAGAAATTTCCTATTCGGATAATTTCTGCTTCCCCCTACTGTGCGTATAGATTTTTGCTGAATTTTTGCACGCGTTGAGTAAATTATACATCCAGCGATAATGTATGTAAAGCCGGTTCTGCTGCCGCGAACGTGTAATTTCGGAAGACATTCGTCCGGTCACGACTGTACTCCTAATGCCGTTCGCTCCCTGGATAACGTCCCATCGTTCGCGATCAGTGGATTTGCAAGGGACGAAATTCACTTCTTATCTCCCATTCAAGCGCGAAGAATAGAGCGTGGAATCGCGCATTCGATGCACAGGGAGCCCGAATTAATCTCCTCTCCCGTAAGCGCACACAAATAGAAGTATGAAAGCGTATCTTTGAGCATCGACCAATCATCATTAGGGACCAAAGAGAGCGCTGCGTGTGTTCGCGCTTCAAATCGGAATAAATTATATCTGGATTTCCTCAAAGTCAATTAGTCACCGTATTATCGCGCTCGGCTTTTCCGTTCTCATCGCGCCTAATTGCTGGGACGCTATGCTTTCCAATGAAAAGCTCGACGCCGGATTAATCAGTAGCCGCAAAAATTTGCGCCATTCATTAGGTTCATTATACCCCGCGAGAGAGCTGCACTCGCACGCTGAAATGAAGCCAGTATATACATGCGAGAGAAAGAGGGAGAAAGAGATGGGCTCACATGTGGATGTGTGTAAACAGCGGCGGCGGTCAGCGACTCGCGCAGCGTATACGAGAGAAGGATCGCGGATCGCGTGTGTGTATACACGGCGACTTCAAAGGTGCAAGCAGGACAAATAGACCTGGCCGGCTCCCTCGGCCTCCTGAGTAATTGTAATAGCTTTTAAATTGTCTCTCGCTTAACGGCAAATAATATCTACGGCTTATCTTCTTCTTCTCTTCTTTATCCCCCCGCGCTTAATCTCGTTTTTATGCGAGTACCGTTCGTCCTGCGCGCGATGAAAAAATTCCACCTTTTTTTTTTGCTCCACATAATAACGCGCGCAATAATCACGGGGGAGAAATTTATTCGCCCCGTCTCGAGTTAATACACCCGCGTGGAGTGGCTGTCAAAGCAAAAGGACCGCGAGGATCGTTCCATCTCTCAATTGTAGCTACTCGCAGAGCGAGAGGAGGCCGGATCACGAAGCGAAGTGTTGGCAAAACGGTGGTAATCGAAGTGTCCGATCCCGGAAGGCGAGGCGATGGGAATGAGCAGAGCACACAGCTACGGACTCGATTGGCCGCTGCCGTATAGGTAGTTTGCCGTCGGATCGCTTTATCGCGTTTAATGGCTCATAGCGTGTGCGAGTGTGTGCGAGTGTGTGTGTGTACGTTCGGGGCTGAAGCTGTCCCTCTCGCCGCTGGAGCGTGACGGTACTGGTAGCTGCGGCTCGCGATGAGCAGCGGCTCGAGATCCTCTCTCGGACGACGCGACACGTGAGTATCCCGCGGCAAGTGATTGGCGTCTGTGAAATTCTCTCGCGCGCGACCCACGATACCCGCGACGTCGTCCCTCTCTTTCCGCGCGCGGTAGTCTCTCTCCAGTCTCCGCCGCCAGTCGGAGAAACGTCCGTGTCGTAAGGAAAGCAGCGGAGAAGCCTCGACAAAGACGGGATGAATGCCCCCGAGTCGCGCTGCGCGTTTCACGTGAAATATCATTCTATAGAAACGGCTCGAGATTTATCGATAGTGTAATCCGGGACCTGATGCGAACTTAATCAAAGTCAATGCAGCGCGCTCGCGCCGAGTATGGGCCGCCGATCGCGCGCGGCCCATATACTTTTCAATTAACTCCCCTCCCGTCGCTCCTATACGCGGCTCCGCGTGTACGATAGTCGTGATGCTTCCTTTATAATGCAGCTCACCGAATCTGCAACTCATCGATCCTTTGTTTACTTTTTTACGTGCTTCCATCAATATCGCGTTGCAGTCTTTTAATCGGCGAAAAAACCGGCTAAATTATCGCTCGCGAGCACTCCGCAGCTGCAGAAGAAACGAAACGCTCGCGGGAGATTTTTACCGACGACGTCTAGATTTCGCGATCGAGTCCGTTTTTGCGCCGCGGGATCCCCGGGGATAGCTTATAAGTAAGTGATGTGCAAGTCTCGGCGCACACGAACTCTCGAGGTGCTCCCATGCGAGCCGAGCATTAGAGGTCTCTTCGCTATTGCGCGAGGCTTTCTTGCGACTTGGCTATGTACCTACAGATATACAAGCTTCGATTGAGCCTCGGGATGCAGTCCTCTGGACGCGCATTAAACGCTTACCGCGACGCGAAGGCTAATGGCGATATGAGGTTGTTCGCACCAGCGGTTTTTGTCGTTGCTGAATGATTTACATCCGTTCCAAAGCAACATCGAATACACAACTTAACTCGAGCGTCTTTTCGAGAATCGCTTATCAAGTTGCGTACACTTGAAGTAGATGTCAAAAGCGCAATCAAGACCTTCGTTAACAAGAAATTAGTGCTCGCGGATCGCGAGAATAAAGCATGAGTTTAAATGAGCGGTAAACGACAAAGTAAACAAGATTATCAGCCACAGCCTTTGATGGATGTAAGGAAGACGTACGGCGTCTCTCTAAAAGACGCGGTCCGAGGACGAGAGAAGAGGATACACACAAGCGTTGTTTAAGTTTATCGGCTCCTCGCACTTGTGTACGTCTGGTGGGTGTCGTCGCGGCGGCATCGGCGGCCTTGCAGGAAGTGCTCTCGCAGGCTCCTCGCTCTCTTGTGGGACGTACGACCAAAGCCGCAGCCGCGTGGGCGCAGAGAGTTGGCGCTCGCTGCAAACAGGCACTCATTGTCCATAACGTCGAATACCGCCGCTCGCGCCTAAGTATAAATATTCAGTAATTCTGGCGTTGCGGCTCGTGTGTGTGCCGTACGTGCGGAGCGGCACGGGCCAAGCTCGCTGCCGCAGCGCTGCAGAAGAGAAGAGAGGGCGTATGGAAATCAGCATCGCGTCCGACTAGCCGCGGGCCATGCACGCACGCGTAGCTTGGCTCTCCGACGCAGCGCGCGTTCCTCGGCGAGAGCTACAAAAGCCCGTGCCGCCAAGGCGCATTTGCAAAATGTCTAATTGTCGATTCTCTCTATTAATTATTAAACAATGGGCCTTCTTCTTCTCTCTCCGTCTCCCGAGTAACTGTTTCGTTGCTGCATGCAAATCGCGCGTCAGATTCTCTTCGACTTTATGCGCAGGCGCTGCGTCAAATTTTATTTATGTCCGCGCTGCAGCCGGAGGACAAGCGAACCGTACCAAAATTGTCAGAGTTTGATGATCTAAAATGATCGTGCGCAGCTTTCACCCGATCTCGTAAAACGAGACAGGAAATGCAATTCAGAAAAAGATGACTCGGTCTCATGACTCGTAATCGCGCAGACTTCCTACTCGAAGCTCCACGGGAAAGGAGAGAGAGTTCAATATCTTCAGAGATATGAAGCTATTAATCTAGATCCCAACTTCAACTTCGACTTTCGACTGGTACAACCGATCGATGGAAACTGCCGGTAGCCAAGTTGCCGTTCCCTCTCGTCGGAGACCCCTTGTTTTGTCTCCCCAGCGCTGTAGCGCGTGCAGCGCAGGTCCCCCCCCCCCACCCCCCACCCCAACCGTTCGCGCACGAGCAGCACGCGCGAGCAGGACTTCTCCTCCTCTCCGAAGTCGAAAGAGCAGCTCGGGACACAAAAACGACGTCATACTGGAATTCGCTCGAATATGACTTTCAAATCGAGCGAGCCACTCTTCTTTTCTGCTCCTCGATAGGCTCAGCGCGATGCTTTATTCGGAAGCCCGTGTGCTGCAAGAAACGTGCGCGAAAGGAGCTCTTTCGCGGAAACGGCGAGCTTCAGCTCTCTCAGAGGTACGTCGCTTTTCGGGGAGAATGAAATCGCACGCTGACGGAGGAGAAGAAGTGCCGCCGCTTGGAGTATTTATAATTGTTCGAGGAAGCGGATTTGTATACGCAAATCGGGCGAGAATGCGAGTAGCGCGTGGAATAAAGGGGGGGGGGGGCACATAATGAGGCGCCGCGACCCGGCGCGGGAGCCCCTTTTAAATTGCAAACGATGATAAGGCCCGAGCTGAAGGTGTTTTCGCGACGCGAAAATTTCGAAGCCGCTCACGATATACCTCGGTGGAGCGCGCAAATTCCCGGAATGCCCCTCGAGCTCCACGTGCGGCAGCGGCGCACACGAGGACGCGCGATACGAGCCACGTAATTGCGGCCTGGCTAATGATCGTGCACGCACGACTGACTGACTGACTGACTGACTGACTGACTGACATCCACAGGTGGTAGCGATCTGCTACTTTTTAACGGCTCGCCATCGGCCTCCTTTGTTACGCTCCGGGAGAGCGTTTTAGAAGAGGAGCTGCACCAAATCGAAGCCGCGGCCGCGCTGAGAATAATCGAGGAGAGAGGGAGGAGAGCCGAGCGTAAATACTTAGGAATGTGCAGTGTGCACGGCCGCGCAGGCGTGCAACGCTCGGGGCTCTCCCTTTCTCTCTCGTCTCTCTTCGCTCCTGCGATCGCGAGGGGAGAGGAGAGGGCTCGGGATAAATGCGACGCGTCGTGTATGGAAGTATATACTCTCTCTCTCTCTCTCTCTCTCTCTCGCACACACGCGCGCGCGCTCGCTCGCTACTTTGCCTCACAAAAGGCGCTAAAGTAATTGTTTCGTCTTTGCTTTTTGCTTTAATTTACAGACGTCGGGAATTTGGACTTTTTGCACGCAGCAGCGGAGCGTGCGCTTGTCATGCCGAGATCGTCTTTTTGTCAAAAATAGCCTTTGACCATTTTCTCCCGCTCTCTCGGCGCCGAGTCCGCTTTTCTTCCTCCTCCTTTTTCTCCACGCGCTCGCGCGCGATGTAAACACGCTTTTTCAGCGACTTTGCACCTGCAGCATTACGCTCTCTCTCTCTCTCTTCAATTATGATAATCTCGAGGAAAATTCTCCGTTGCTTGCGAGCGAACGACTAATGTTTCGGCGTTTTTCCGCGCATTACACCGCGCGTCATTAGGGGGGCATGATTAATTTTTAACGACTCGGAAAGCCCGCGTGCTCGCGGCCAATTCGTATCCTCAATCCAATCCCTATAATGAGGTGTCGGGGGCAAAAAAGCCCGGTAATCTTCGGGGGCTCGGTTAATTTATCGACGCGTATCAATCCTAATCGTCTTGATGCGCGAGCGCGCGGTCGGCGCGGCATTCCAAACTATATAGGTAGGCTCAGTCGACGAACCCGACTCACCGGCGCGTCATTGTGCAGCGCTCTGCTCCCGTTCCGTGCAGTGCATGTAGGCATGATCCTATCCTTCTCTCGCTTTGCGGCGTAAACGGCGTAAACGGCGTAACTTTGGAAAGGCATTCCGCCGGCATATTCAAGTGTGTTTACGGCCGGCACTTTACATAGCCGCGAAGCGCCGCTTAGGCTCTTGGCGGCTGCGCGAAAGTAAGTATGCGGTAATTACGCGAGAAAAAGTAAAGCGCCTTTCGAGCCCGAGGTATGTATGACGGAAAATTCTCGGCGCGATGTCGGAAGGTCAGCGAAGCCGTACTTTGTCTTTGGCGTCTTTGCATCGGCTTAATTCCATAAGCAGCGCTCGCTATGTAAATAGATATTTAACCGCTTTAAGAAAGGCCCGAAGCCGAGTATAGCTGCCGGGAGATAAAGCATAATGCGCGCGCGACGAAGCGCGGAGGAAGAATAAGTAGCCGGAGAGCAGCTCTCGGAGGGATCATCTTCATCTGCGGTGCGCGCTCGGCGCTCGGCGCTCGGCGCAGTAGAAAACGAGGTAGAAAAGTCCGACGTGCACGACTTGCGGATGGCGGTGGCGGCCCGACGGCGCCTGAGAAGAGAAGAGGAGAGGAGCATGCACGGAAGCTACACTGCCAAGGCAGCGGCAGCGGCAGCAGCACATACATCCATGTATATATGTATATAGATAGCCGAGAGCCAGCCACGCCGGAGTCCAGAGATCCTCGCTCGCTCGAAGGCAGCTTTACGACGAGCCAGCGCAAACACGACACTCGGCCGTTAACTGGCCACCTAGCTACTGCCGCCACAAGCCCAACGACTCAAGCCATTCTCTTCTCTTCCACGGAGTCCGAGCCTGTCTCTGTATACCTATGCGCCGCGCTTCGTCCCCTTCCTCCTCGCGCTTCAGAGCTATCATCCCGCGACGAAGCTTTGACGCTTTGACGTATCTTCCACCGGGACAAAGCTTCCTTTCAGCGCGAGGTGTCGATGGATTTATTCCTCGTCCGTTACTGCGCCGAGTGAAGTTTGATCAGAAAGCTCATCTATAGTATCTCGCAGGAGAAAAAGCGGCGGTAATTGAGATTCCCGACAGGACGTCGCTGTTTTCGCTGTTTTCGCTGATTCGCATTCCGCAGCGTTTCCTCTCGCTCTCCGCTATCGAAAGTCCCATCGGAATTCACTCAAAGTCTAAGCCCGACTCAAGCGATACAGAGTGCGGCGGCGGCGGCGGCATAAGAAGTATGTCGAAGCCTACACACAATGCGCATTCACGGTCGCGGCCGAGCATGCATTGTCGGCCCGCACACGCAACGGAGCTGACGCCGTGGCTTATACTGCACAGTGCACACGGCGTCGAGCGAACGCCTCGAGGACGCAAAAAGAGCCGAGCGCGCGCGAGAACTGGTCCACGGCGCGCTGCCGCTGCTGCGTATACCCGTTCCCGAGCGGACAGGAAGTGATATTGCACCCGAGTGCTTATTTGCACGATCAAAGCCCATATAGCTATGTGTTTCAGCTCGCTTGTAAATACGAGAAATTCTTCTAGCGCGAAAAGCAGCTGACTCCCGCGGCTCCTGCCTGCAGTTAACGTAACGGAATAAACGCGATCGCGCGCGACTTTTGCAAATATGATATCTTGGCTCTCGCGCGTAGTATAATATACGCGAGCTAGTTCTCGTGAGATATTTCGAAATTTTCCGGCCGCGAAACTTGATAAAGGACGAGTTCCGTTCGGTCAGCGGACGTAATCGCTGCTGGCCACAGTGTAACGGAGTTTCCAGCTGCGAGGGAAGGTCGTTGCACGTTCGTTGCACGTTCGCCTCGCAAACTCATATATACCCGGTACCGAGTTACGTAACGCGCGAGAAGTCGCGCCGCGATAACATCTCTCTCCCCCCTCTTTCATTGACATTTTTCGAGATTAGAATCGCGATGTGGACTGCCCAGGGACTCTTTCTCCTCCCGGCGAAATGGCTAAATAATGCGTATCGAGCGTCGCCAATGAGGCGTGACCTGCGCCGCTTAGCTAATCAGAAGTCGAAGCGTCTGAGCTCGGCCAGATTAGCATAGGTATATAGCTCTCTGTTGCTCGCCGAGCAAAGTGCGCTGAGGGTTACGAAGGCTTTATGCAGCTGTCACTTCTTGCGCGCGAGCGCGAGGCCATAAATAATAAAAGTTTTTACGAATGGATAAACCGAACTGTATACGTGTCGACCGGCTCTTTATTAGAACTCGCTCACAGCTCGCCGTATTGTCCCGCGCGCGAGCGCTCGGCGCTATTCAGGCTATGATCAATGCTTCATTAATAGTCATGATAACGGATCCGAATAAATTACCTGTGCAGCGCTCGCTCCGGCTGTGTTTGCCAATTTCTTTCAATTATCATTTCAGTGAAAGGTGTTTCGCGCTGAAAATGTCAATCGTGGCGCAATTGCCGACGCTGCCGAGATTACAATGTCGAAGAGTCCAGAAGAGATTAGGCCTGGAAACGAATCGCTTTTACCGCGCGTGAAATCGATTCGAGACCAGTAGCTGCTAGCTAGGGCAATTAGTAGTTACAGCCGACTCGGGTCAGACCGTGTTGTGAGCGTATATAAATCTATGGACTGCTTTGACAGGCGAAATAATCCCTTTCAACCCGTTCACCGATAACGCGTCAAAGCTCGAAGATAACGCCACTTATCGGCCCCAAATTGAAACATCATCGGGTTCGGGTGTACTCACTACAGTCGAAGATCATCGGAGACTCGGGTGGCTCTCTCGCGTTGACGCTCAGCTGCCCAGAGCGCATGCGAGAAGTTGAGGAGGCAAGAGGGTGAAGAGGGAGATGCGTATCTTTGGCAAAGCTTACCTGGAAGAGAAAGAAAACAAGGCTGTTAGATCGGATATCGTCTAGCGCACGAACGATTCAATTACCGCGGCCGATGAGTATCGCGCGTAGTTGGGATTACGCGGAGATTACGCGTCTGCGTACAAAGCTCTCGCAGCAGCTGTATGGATAATATATAGGCGCAGTGGTATACCGTTCGTCGCGTTATACGACGGCACGTAACGGTGCAAAGGTCGCTCACTCTCTCGAGTCGACGAAAGTGCGCGCGAGCGCGGGTTGCTTTTTATTCCTATGCGCGCTCGTAAAATCGCGAGACGCGTCGGTCGTCAATCGGCGGCCGCCGCACGGAGGCTCGAACGAGCTGGCTCTTCCCCTTTGTCACCCGGCGTTCTTCTTCTTCTTCTTTTTACCTACTCCTCTCGCGCGCTCGCGCGGATTATGCTACACTCGCAGATCGTATTTTCACCCGTTGTCAAATACGAATGGACTCGCGATAAGGTCGTAAATCTGAGGCGCAACGGTACGTATAATACGTGCGCGCTCGTCGTAAAGAGCCGACTGTTGCGGTGGTATGCGCGTGTATAGCTTCGACGACGGCAAAAGTGTTTTATTTTGCGTATCTTTTTCATACAAGTGTATATAGAGGGAGAGAGTTGGGGAGAGGGAACAATACACACACGGGCAGTAGTCGCGGACTCGCAGCCAGGAATGCGCTCGGACGTCTGCCGCGCGGCGCGCACATAAACATACGCAGGTAGTCATAGCAGCGGCATACCAGCGCGCCGAGCCGACTGCCGACGAGGGAACAGAGAGAAAGGGCGAATCCGCAGAAAACATCCGCAGCGAGCTTCTCAGTATGAGAAGTGAGAAGGCCGAAGGAGGATCGAGGGCGCTGTATAATCAAAGGTCATTACCGCAATCACAAATGTCCGTGTCCCTGAGACTGCTGCTGGTAGGCCGCGGAGCATAGCCATTTTGTGCCCACGGGAGGCTCGTGAAATTTCGAAGATGAAACTTAACGCTCGCGGTCCCGAATTCCCCGGCGGAGTAGAGTGTGCGTACCCGCGAATCGAAATACATTTCGATTTTCTTCCTCGAAAGCATTGCTTATTGTAAGAAAATAATTTTCGTAATAGTAACTCGTATCTGCATAGCGAACCGCGGCCGGCGTCGAGACACGGGTCCTCAATAGCGAGAGATACGAGAGGCCGTAATTCGAGCCGAATGATTGCAGTCCACAAAAAACACGGCCACAAACGAGGATGCGCCGCAGAGTCATTGCTGGCTGCGCAGCCGCGGGCTGTGCGAGGCCACGAGGAGGCGGACTCCATCCCATCCGACTCGCAGAAACAGACGTTGAAAGAACATAACGCAGAGACAGCGTCGGGAATTTCGAGGGGATCCCTGGAGTATTGTATCCCCCGCCCGGGCTTCTTCCCAATCCCACTTTTCTGTGCTGGAACTGCGCGGCCGATCGACGACTATTTCCAAGTTCAACGAGCACGTAGTATAGCACGTAGCTTGCGGTTGACGAAGAGCGAGCGTGAGTCGGAGTGAAAACTTTTGAAAATGTTTTTCTTGCAGGGACTAGTTCGAGTTTCTCAGACACATCACACACACGGAGGGGCCCGCGAGCTACTGCACGGCGTAAGCGCGGTAGACAAATGAGCTGCACGTTCTACATAGATCCCTTCGCGCAGATTGGATCGAGTTTCTCGCCGCTCACGAGAGAAAAGGCAGCTCTTTTCCTCTCTCTCTGACTAGCTCAGATGCTCGATAGCCTGTACGTGCAGTGCGCAGGAGAGGCGAGACTGCGAGAGCGATTATTCGGACGCGCGCCGCGCGCCGGGACCGCCGGCGAGACTCGACGTATCAGCTCGGTGATGAATCGACGAGCAAGGACGCCGTGAATCTCGCGTTTCACGCTTCCTCGCCCCCGAATCTCCGATTCGCGATTATGTAAAGCCCCGCAATTATGTCCGACTCTGGGGGAAAAAACGCGCGGCCGCCGGAGAGACTTTATCTGCTGCTCTGTTGTAAGTATACCGCATGCAGCGCATTGTTTGATCGATGCGAGCGTGATTCGGAAACTGACGGCCTCTCGAGACGGGCCGACTCTGGAATTCATATGGCTCAAAACGCGAGGAGATACCCGTTAGACACCGTATAGAAAGCTGCCGCTGCATGTCGTTAGCTCGTTGCGCGCCAGGAGAGAAAAATGCCCTTTTCACGACACAGGATTTTCCCTCCTTTTGACGCTTTAAGCTCGCGCGGTTACTGTAATAATGCTAATAATAGGCTTTCTGCTGCGCGCGAATCGACCATTACCTTCAGGAATTCCAGGGGCCGAGTAGGTCAGGCCTCGCTCTGTTGTGTCGGTCTTTTTCCCCTCCACCTCGGCGCTAATAATCAGCGAATTTAATAACGGACCGATCTGGTCTTGGCAGCTGCCAGCACGTCAAATATCTTCCCCTCGTCCGGGTAATCTGCGCCGGAGAACGAGGAAAAGGTTTTTGTACCCAGCGCGCCGTGCAATTTATACGAAACGAAAATCCGCGCGACTACGTCCAAGTCGCCCCGCCGCAGCGTTAATTTTCTCCAAATGTCGAGGATGCGTCGAGAGATATAACTGCAGCGCGAGCGGCAATCTTCTTTTTCGGTCGAAAAATCATCGAAACCGCAGGTAGTGAGCGCGAGTCGAGGTAAAAATTTTTAAGAATTCCAGCTGCAACGGATAAGTACACGTTATTACAAAGCGCGCGCGAACGAGCCAAAAAGCGCGAGTGCGGTGAAAAAGCCCCGTCTCTCTGCTATACACAGCATATAGTATATAGTATACAGCTCGGAAACCCGTGTGGGAATCGTCGCTCGCTAACCGCACATTCAGCCTTTCTTTTTCTCGGCTTCTAGCTCTCGACTTCTAGCTCTCGGCTGCAGTGTGCGCAGGAATATGTGTAGCGAGCGGAAAATATCGACGTACAGTAGTGCAGGAATGCAGTCGGCAGGCATTAGCGAACGGTGTGTGTATCATAACGGTACACGTGCCGCAGCGGGGGCATGCAGCTAAGGGTGTCCGCTCTCGGCCCTGCCTGAGTTTGGATTTGGCGCATGCAAATGAGTCAATCGCAGTCGGAAAGTTGTCCCTTAGCAGCCGACGTCTTTCTTCGAGTCTTTCTTGCAGCAACAGTTGCCTCGCCTTTTCGAACGCGGAAGCTGTTTTGCGTTGAAAATAAGCCCTTTTCAAGCTCGCGCGGAGAGTCCGGAGATCGTTATTATCTCCTCTTGCGGCTGCTTTGCACAAAGCTCGCATGTAACTGCCGCCGCGGCCAGAGAGACGTCAAAGCGTATGCTCGAGTCGCGACCTTCTGGAATGTCGAACGCGGGAGGAACATAACGTTCGATATCGAATCCCCGCGCGATGCAAACGCCGATAAGCTGCGCTCGTCGTTTCATATGTATCGTCACGAGGGTGGACTTTATTCATATACCGCATTTATGCTCACGCTGATCATTTATATACAGCAGAAGCCGAGAGCCTCGGCTGCGGCGGAATCGTGTTTATATCGGAGGAGTTCTTGCAGCTAGGTGGTAACACACGACGAAAACACGCTGCCTGTGTACGTCTTTATTTTTCGAAAAGCCCGTGCGCTGCATATGCATTTCAAGAGGCTGAAATATTCAACGCAAACTCTGCAGCGAGCGCAGTCCGTTTTCTGGCGCAATATCGCCAGAACAATGCCTGCAAAGCAGCCGCGAGGTCGGGAGGAGAGGACGTATATTTACGATAGCGCGGGTGACGCAACTCGCGCTCCAGCAGCGGCTTCTCGTTATGCGCGCGCGAAATCAGTTACGTACACTTCGATCAAGCGATACACGCCGTTTCTAAAAAGCTGGAGATCTTTGTTTGTGCAGCGGGCTGCTTAGCATGCGCCAACCCTTTATGCTAATTTCGGGCTTCTAAAATCGCGCTGAAAGCTACAAGAGCAGTCGACAGCGTGACGAAAGCTATTTCATTAGAACGACGACAATTTCCCCCCCGAGGAACTTGTGCAGTGTATACATTGGACAGCAGCGCAGGCAGACGGTGCATTCTCCTAATCGTGATGCACGAATCGCGGCTTGCTCGCGCGCGCAAAAAGCATTGTCCTTTTCGAGATAAATCCACTGCGGCGGCGGCGGCGGCGGCGGCGAGTTTCTCGTAATGTCGAGCGAGTCTGTATACAGCTATA
This sequence comes from Pteromalus puparum, assembly GCA_012977825.3. NCBI lineage: Eukaryota > Metazoa > Arthropoda > Insecta > Hymenoptera > Pteromalidae > Pteromalus > Pteromalus puparum. Next base: position 7,707,574 of record CM053171.1, on the reverse strand, counting down.
GCATTGCTGCTGCGGTGAGAATGACTGCAGTGTCGGGATTACGTAAAGCCTGCAGCACGGCGCACAGCAGGACGACGCGAAGCGCTCGCCTACGGTGCGACTAATGACTATCCGGGCGTAAAAAGCGATACACGTCCCTCTCTCCAGTACTCTCTCCTTCCATGTCCTTCAGTTTCTTGTCGCGGCTCTTCGTTTCTCTCTTTCCGGAGAGTCTTGTGCAGTCAAGACACTTTTAATCGCGCCCGGTATGACTTGGATTTGCGATTCTAGGCAAAGCGACAGCGGAGACAGCTGGTCGACGAGGAGAATATTCAAAAACGCGTAATACCAGTCGAGTCGTTCGCGGAGCGATTGCGCAAGACAGAAGCGCGCGTTTGTTTTCGCTCGCGGCAGAAAATTCACACGCGCGCGCGCGCGAAAGATCGAGGAAGTGACTGCTGAAATCCCGCAGCTGTTTACGTCCGAGCCGACTTTTTCTGCAGCTCTCCACGGAGAGAGAGAGAGAGAGAGAGAGGGCCGCTGCAGTCGGGGAGGGCTTTATGTCTCATGAATGAAACATCGAGCTAACCGTATATCCGCGAGCGAGCGCATAAGCTACGTGTTGCAACGCGAGCGGGAGAGCCGGAGCCTAATGTATGCCGCGATCGCGAAAAATGCCGAATCGATAAATGGAATTAAAGGTGGCCTCCGCCATGCGAATAACAAGGACAGACGTAGCAAGCGAGAGAGAGAGAAAGAGTCGCGGCTCCGGGAGCTTTGTTCTGCATGGCCGATACGTTTCTTTTCCTCCGCTGCAGCTCGCTCGTGAGAGAGCGCCGCCGCTACCGTGCACCTTTTCGTGCAGAGCTGGGGGAGGAGAGCGACGCCTGCAGCTTCGAACTTGCGAGCGTGTCGCGGCGCCTACCGAGACCCGTATAGCTGCAGCGCGCAGATCGAGGCGCGATTGAGGGCTTCGCATTGCAGGGGGCTCGACTTATGTAATTCAATCTGCAGCTCAGCCCGGGAATCCCAACGGACTATACTCCATAAACAAAGGCTCGCATTTAAATGCCAGATTCGTCCGAGCGATGGAGGATCCGCGAAACGCAGCCACGAGATCGGCGCGGAAATAAATAGCGAGCGAAACGAAAATATCGAGCGGAGAGAAATGCGAATCGTAATTCCAGTAATCCAACTCGGAGTACGAAATATCGAGGATGCGCTGCGCGGCATTTTTCTCCACCTGGGACGATGTAAAGCCCGCGATCCTCCCGCTCGGGAATACGAGATGCAATTACTCTGGCGCGCAAGTCTCATGACAGAGGGATTATTATCATTTGTACAACGTCAATCGATGCGGGGATCTATCGCTGATCGATTCGTCATGCTCGCCGGCTCTCGATCTCGCTCTCGATCGGCTCTTATTATTATTTAACGCGCCGGAGCCGCGCATGCATCACTTAAGCAGGCCTTTCACTCACGATTTTATCAATCACACACATACACACGGGCGCATTAAGTACAATCATTAAATTCATTAATTCACATTACACGAGCACTAATATTTCAGCGCGAACGATAAGAGGAAAAGGGAAAAGGGAAAAGGGAATAAAACTCTGCCTCCCGTGATTTCACTTTGTTCTTCTTTTCGCGAGTTATCCGTTAGTAAAAGCTATTCTCGCTCCTCTCGTCTGTATGGCCTTTTTTGGCGCGGGTAGCTCTATAATCATAATTCCGGCCATAATTACATTTATGACCCACTTTGCTCTCGTAAATTGTCTTTGACGAGCGCGTTATTCGCCTCTCCCGTGGTCCTCGTCCCATTACCCCGCAGCATCAGCGAGTGGCTCGATCCCCCCGAGCTAGTCCCCACTCCCCGTTTCCAAAGCTGCAGCGATCCTTTCTCTCCTGCGATGCTCACCGAGAGGGCCCCGCGCAATTAGAGCCGTGATTGGAACTCGCGGTAAGCTCTGCAGGCGATTCCACGAAAAGCAGGATTTTTATAGCCTGCATTTTCTCTCTGGCTGCCTGCTCGCGACAATTTTTTTATCGAACGCGCCGCTTCTTCCCGGAACAGATTACCGGAAGTGCGCTTCGCAGGAAAGCCATTCCCCCGCTGCAGTAATGCCGGAAACGAAATTCGGCTCCCTCTATTTGCGCGGCAGCCATTGGCTGCGTCACACCGGTTGCTCGTCCTAATAACACGCTGCGAACTGCATCGGGCAACGCCGAGTCGCTACCACCTCGTTCGCGCCGGAGGTCGAGGAGGAAAGAGCAGTCGGCCGGCCCCGAGGCGCCATCAGGATTTGCACGGATAAACAAAGAGTGGTGTCTTTTTCCCGTACAGGCCGTGAAAATTATACACGCACTTGTATGCCTGATCTCGTCGATTTTCATTTATCTACATGCTATAACGAGATCGATTCAAAGTCAATTATTATTGAGCGCTCCCGTCATTTTCTCGAAAATCGCGGCGTAATAATCGCGCGTCTCGAACATAATGCGACGGCGGCGGCGCGACAGAAGGGCAAGAGAGTACAGCCGATCATGAGAAAGAAGACGCCATTCGCAGGGAAACAATTACTAGCGCAGTTACGAGCTGCGCGAAGAGGGCGCGCAGCTGCGACAAATCTCTCTCCTTTGTCATTTTTGCGCTATCTCCGCTTCCACGGAAATTCGCCGCGCGCTTTTTCTCATCGTTCTCGCGAGCGATATGAATTACTCCTGTCTCTCGTTTTTACCTCGGTCAGTCCCCCGTCCGCGAAAAAGTCGTAAAAGTAAAATTTGCCCGGCGGACAGGATGCGCCGCAGTTTTTCTCGCAACTCGCCGGCGGAATAGTTTCGAGAACAGCTACACTCGATCGCGGAATCATCATCATCATCATCCCCGATACCTGCCATTAGAGCGTCTCCCTCTCTCTCGGAGTAGCTGCTGCCGCGGAACGACGTAGTTTTCGCCGGATAATTTATTCAGAGAGTAGGTCTATTTTCGAGCGCAGCTGCGTATAACGTAATACGCATGTCCGCGAGTAGGGGGGCTCGACCGTCCAGTAAAATAAGACGGCCGACAATTTTCGGTTACGCGTGATCTCATTAACTCGGCCGAAAGCCTGACCGGCGAGTCTTTCCTTCCCCCCTCTACTCCTTCTCCTTTACTCTTCTGCAGCTCGCTCGCCTTGCACACACTCACGCCAGTCATCGGGCGCTGATACCTCGGGAATGCGGCCGATAAAAAGAGGATCATTATTTAAAATTTGCTCCAAATGTTATCGCAAAAAACGCATATTGCATCTTGCGCAAACCCTCGCGCGGAGAAGCGAGACGGCGAGTGCCCATACGGAGGCGTTTCTGCGATGTGCGCTGCGCGTGCCACACACATGTTCTCCGAGTATGTGCAGCCTACGATTGGAGGATCGATCTCCTCGCTCGGCTGCTACAGAGGGGACATAATAATTTGGCCAACGGTGCAGCGCTCCGTTCGCCGCCCCGATGCGTCGTTACGATATTGCTCTCGAAATGGCTTCCCCCACGAGCGGCCCTCTCCTCCTTGGCACGTACAGCTCGTGCATTTTTTGAGCGACGACTCGCGCGTCTTCATTCGGGGATATACGCGCTTCGCCTAAACCGGCGGTATACGAAGATGCCCTCGCGAGATAGCGCGCAAAGTTAATGACGAACAGACGGACAAACGCGAGACAGTGAAACGCGAAAAGTTCTGCAGGCATGCAATGCAGAGCGAGCGAGTTGAAAAGAAAACAGGGGGAATACGCGCGGTCGAGAAGATGAGAAAAGATTGCGAGCGAGAGTCAAAGTGCGCTTCCCTCATCTCTGGCAGCTACTATAGGTATGCACACACGCATAACGGCGCTGCGAACTGCATGAAACGTGGGACCGCTTCTGATGATGATTGCGCGTGCGAGCACTGCGAGCCTCGAGACATTGTTGCCTATCTCCACTTATCGATCTATCACGCACTCGAGCGAGGCGGTTACGTGCGTGCCGNCACTCACGCCAGTCATCGGGCGCTGATACCTCGGGAATGCGGCCGATAAAAAGAGGATCATTATTTAAAATTTGCTCCAAATGTTATCGCAAAAAACGCATATTGCATCTTGCGCAAACCCTCGCGCGGAGAAGCGAGACGGCGAGTGCCCATACGGAGGCGTTTCTGCGATGTGCGCTGCGCGTGCCACACACATGTTCTCCGAGTATGTGCAGCCTACGATTGGAGGATCGATCTCCTCGCTCGGCTGCTACAGAGGGGACATAATAATTTGGCCAACGGTGCAGCGCTCCGTTCGCCGCCCCGATGCGTCGTTACGATATTGCTCTCGAAATGGCTTCCCCCACGAGCGGCCCTCTCCTCCTTGGCACGTACAGCTCGTGCATTTTTTGAGCGACGACTCGCGCGTCTTCATTCGGGGATATACGCGCTTCGCCTAAACCGGCGGTATACGAAGATGCCCTCGCGAGATAGCGCGCAAAGTTAATGACGAACAGACGGACAAACGCGAGACAGTGAAACGCGAAAAGTTCTGCAGGCATGCAATGCAGAGCGAGCGAGTTGAAAAGAAAACAGGGGGAATACGCGCGGTCGAGAAGATGAGAAAAGATTGCGAGCGAGAGTCAAAGTGCGCTTCCCTCATCTCTGGCAGCTACTATAGGTATGCACACACGCATAACGGCGCTGCGAACTGCATGAAACGTGGGACCGCTTCTGATGATGATTGCGCGTGCGAGCACTGCGAGCCTCGAGACATTGTTGCCTATCTCCACTTATCGATCTATCACGCACTCGAGCGAGGCGGTTACGTGCGTGCCGGCCGACCGAAGTGTTTCCGACACCTTCCGTGACTTTATGACCAACTGCACCTATGACCCACAGCCGACGCTCCTTGAACTACTTCGATCCTGCGTTCCGAGAGCCTAATCGATTGATTTCCACGACTTTACGAGCGATGCAGCCGTGCGAAAACCAGTGCACGCTCCGACTAGATGCTCCATCGATCGTGCGCTGGGCAGCTCGGCGGTAATTATCCGAGGCTGCCGCGGAAGGCATAAATCGGCCGCGCGCACGCGATACAGAGGCGACGCTTTTATCGAGGGAGTTGACTCCCTACGCGAGCTGCACTAGTACAAGCGCGCGGGCAAAAAGAGCCACCGGCTAAATTCTCGCTTTCGGTCCGAAGCGGCCATCAGTGCGCCGACAAGCGCGCAAATCAAGTCAGCCCCGTAGCTTAGCGCTGCTATATGTAACGAGACGAGAGCGTCACTGCGCGCCGCGCGGCTAACTTATAACGCGAGCGGCCTCCCAGCTCGCTCTCACTTTTAGCGCGAGGGAGCGCGAGGGAGAGTCATCGCCGCGCTGTCTATTTACGAGGCGCGTGAGATTTCGTCGCTCGGGAAAGAACTCGCCGAGGGAGAGAACGGGTTCTGCGGCACTCTGTCAAATCCCGCGCAGTTCTTTGGTTCGCTACTTTGCTAACTTTGCAGCCGCGGCGGCCTCGATCGAGCGTCTAGTTGTCGTAATTAAAGGCGCAGCGCGGCGAGCAAGGCCGGGGCGGTGCGACGACCGTGAAATGTGCGGAATTGGAATTACGATGCCGCGAACGCCGAGTGAAAGGGAGCTGGCCTATAATTATTAACTGGATCGTTTGTCAATTTTCCAATTTTATTGAATTTTATTGAATACGCGCGCGATCCGAAACGCAGTGTAGCGCGCGCTGTTAATATTAATCACGCGCGACTTCTGCTGCTGCCGCCGCGCGTGTCCGTGAGAAAAGCCGGGATTCGCTCGATATCCGCTGCGGCGGTAATTAAACGACTTGTCGGACCTCGCGCTTACGAAATTTCCAATAAGTCGCCGGATAAATTTTCTAGTCTCATTTTACGAGTCGACCGTCTATCGCTGATTGAAAACACGGAAAAACACTGGTAAATTAATTAAAGTGTGAACGGGACGTTGAAAAATGCTAAAGCGTCACGCCGGCACGCACTCGTTCACACGCAGTTCATCAACGCGCGCGAGCGGGAAAGTGTTAAAAAGTGTCAGTCGGAGACGGCGGTCCGTCTTTTCTCTCACACCGCGCGAGATACGAATCGAGATGAAAGAAGAAAGTGTGTATAAGCTCTCGTCTCAGGGGGCCGATCCGACGCGCAGTGACTGAGCGCATAGTTTCGCCTCTCGAAAGCGCGTCTGCGCTCTGTCTGTCTCTCTCTCTCTCTCTCTCTTTCGCTGTCCGACGCGCGCTGCATTCGCCGCGAGCGAGCGCGTGTCCCGTCCACTTGTCACTTTGTCACACGTGCCATTCATGCCGGGCGACCGACTCCGTGTGCTATACCCATACTCTCGGACAACAAAGCTCTCTTTTTATTTAACTTTTTATTTCGACGTGTACTTGCTCTTGCTTCTCTCCTTCGGACGCAGTCGCGCTGTAGCTAGATGTAGTCGTTTAATCAGCTGAATTCCTCTCTCCGCTGCGGCGTCTGCGATAAAAATAATTCGACGGCACGTACGTACGGCGGGAGAAGCGGGAGTAAATCAATGCTCGACGCGCTGTTTCAATCGCTCGGAAAGCACTTTCTCGCGTGCCTGCCCGTCGTTCTCTCATATTGCCTGCTCGCCGAGAGATAGGGCTCGTAGCGCATAATTAATGCGAGTAAGTATCGTTTACTGTACGAGATGTAATTAAGCGATAGTAATAAGCGCGGTACATTGTGTGCGAACGATTATGTTCGTAAGAAAAGCCAAGAACGCGCGAGCCTCGTAAGAATCCGCGCAGAATGCTCCGATATACAGGTTATGATAAATATTCATAGTAGAGCGTAAAAAAGTGACAGCGGGGAATTGATTTAGTAGTATAAACAGAATTCGTCAAGTAGTGAAGGGGCGACGAGTTGCTCTCGGCCCCCTTTTTTCTCTCGCGTCATCGTGGAGCGGCGAGCGTGCCGAAATCCATGTAGCGAGGAAGCGCCGCCTCGGGCTCCCATGACGCCTCAACGAGACAGAGATCGATCGCGCTCTCGCCGGCGAGACAGATAAGCCGAGCGGGAGAGCGCACCGATCGTCGAATAATAACAATCACACGCGCACGCGTGCGCTCGTCGGCGAGTAAGAGATTTCGCGCTGCTCCCGAAGCGCGAGGGCTGCTCGCGCAGATATCTGCCCCCGAGCTGGAGCGATCGTTAAAAAGGTGATTTACAGCGGCGCGCCGTAATGTAGATTATCGAGGCCTATTACTCAGATGCGCCGAGGCAGAGAGAGAGAGAGAGAAAGCGAGAGCGAGAGGCTATCGGCGATTAATTGCAGTTATAAGTCGCTGTTAATCATGCGGCTGCGCGCGACCTTACCTTACACGCGCGCGGCCGCGACTTCGAATCGAGCTCCTCGCGCTCCTCGCGTACACGTGTTGCTACACGCGTACTTTAACGCGCGCCCCCGATGCAGTCGCTATACACGTATGCGTGTGGCGTGCGGTTAATGAAGGAGCTTTTGTGGGGGGCATTCTCAGGATAAGTCGACCGGTATAGCTCGGCTGTTTGTTATTACGCGGAGATATGCCGCTCGTAGCGTATCGGCCCGCTAATGAAATCAATCGATTCATTAATCTCGGAATTTCAGAGTAAACAATTAAGAATTATTAAATAGAAACGTGTATTCGGGCCCGCGGATGACTCGGTCATAAGAGCCGGCCGCTATCTCTCGGCCGATCGACGTACACAACAAATCCATTCTCTCTCCGCACATGCGTGAATGGTGCGACGTTATAGCGCGCGAAGAACAAAAGGCACACACAGCCCAGAACGGGCCGAGGCGTCGGGGAAAAAAATCCTCGATCGTGACTCGGGCTTATTTGAAATTAGAAGGAAGGTGCGAGGGGGAGAGAAAAAAGGAGAGAAACAACAATAATACAGGTCGAGCCGGCGGATCATGACTGATGAGGTCAGACGCCGCTGATTCGCCGCACGTAGACGCAATAAGAGAGAGAGAGAGAGAGAGAGAGGCGTTCGCGAGAAATGCGAGAATCGCGAGAGAGTCGGGCATCGACACCGAAATGTATCCCGCGTGGCTGCCCGCGCCGGAGGCGTTTTGCCCGATCGGCAACGTGAGCGCGTGTTGTGTCTGATTGCTCGCTCAGCAAAGCCGCACCGCCGACATCGATTGTTTATAATTTTTTTCCTTCTTTCGTACCGCATAATTGGATTTGGCCTGCTTAGTTGCTCCGTGAAAAATAATCAGTGACATCCCACCAAGCGAAAATTAATGTGGACAAGACGTTAGAAAAATTAATCAGTGGCGAAGTATGGGTATCAAGTTTCCTCGCTGGCAAAAAATATGAATAAATCAATCTTGCGAGCGACGTCTAATGTATGCACGAACACGCGCCGTGGAGTAGGTGACAGAAAGTCCGGAGCGCTAGAAAATACTCGTTGTAATTCGATTCAGCTCTCGGGGATGAGCTGCCAGTGAACGGTACCGGCGTCTCGATTTCGAGACTCGCGCGGTAGGTATAATAGGTGTATACGCGGCCGAAAGTCGAGGAAGATTTGTAGAGTGAAGAGGCGAGCCAAGAGGAGAGGAAGCGAAAGATAGAAAGACGGAACCGATACCCGTTTTCGTGCCGGCTTCGTTTAAAATTCACGTTTCAATTAAGCCTCCACTTAACGTCTATTCGGGACTGCCGAATGGCCGATAACTCTGGCTATACGGCGAGCGAGTTTATAATTTCGCGTAAACGCGTGCTTGCGCCCCGCAACTTTGGACTAATGATACCTCTCCGGAGCTGCGTGGGTGGGGCGGAGCCACTAATACCGTTTCGTCCGAGGTTTCGTCGTCCGATTGGAAAAGTAAACAAGCGCCGAAGTAGAAAGCGGCCGGCTATGGTCAGACGCTGCGCGAGCAACTAGTAGATTGATGAGCAAGAGTCAAAGCGAGCCTCGGTTTCACAAGAAGCGAGCGCTGCAGTGGCTAAAAGCCATTGGCGCGACGTCAATCAGCGAGCCGCGAGCTTAGCGGAGGACGAGTCTATTAGTGCGGAGTAACTACCGACTCTCTCCCGGAGCAGCTCTCGCTCTCTTCGCATATCGCGGCGGCCCATCAACATTCCTTATCGGCATGCGATAATAATTTATTACAGTCTCGCCTCTCGCGGGAAAGCTGCTCCAGTCTCTCGCGAACCGAGAGAATAGAAGCTGCGGGTGTCGTGATGCCTCCGCCCCTCTCCCTCTGCCGTCGGAGCTTTTCCGAGGGAGCCAGTCGTGAAGAAGCTCCGCGGACCGAGAAAGAAAGAGGATAGATCGACCGCGAGATTAGATAGCTGCGGAGCTGAGCCACCGAGCGGCTTCTCGCTCCCTTTCTCTCTCGCTTCGCTCTTTCCACTCGCGGGGAGCGAGAGGCGCGAATCTTTGTCTCGCCCTCTTCCATTAACGGCTCGGCCGTAAAGATGATTTAAAGGCCAAAACCGGGAATTAGCTGGCAATCGCGAGACGTCCGAATGAATCAAGGCTTGCGAGAGAGCTGCCTCCGAGGCCTGCGAGGCGATGATTTCAATGTTTTTTATCTCGCGCGCGTAACGCTTGCCCGATCCGATCGCGAATTTGCATCGGCTGATGCGCTACTTATGTTTTTCCACGTTCGGCTCGTCCTCGAAAATTCCGAGAGCCGGAGAGAAGGAGCAACGCAGCGCTGCGAGTTTTCGCGACAGATCGGCGAGGGATCTCCCAGCGGCAGCGGCGGCAGAGAAAAAGAAAAAGGAAGAGGAGAGAACAGCGCGCGTCGAATCGAGCCGTCCGATAAAACTCGCAAAATACGGAGCTACCGAGTATTTCGGAGTGGCTCGTAAAGAGCGTCAAAGCGTCGGTCGATTCGATCAGCGCTCGGTGCTGCCGTTGCCGAGAGACCTGCGCGCGCGCGCACATGCCGTAAATATCGAAAAAGCACGATAGAAGCGAACCGACGGCCTTAAACGCACGGTCTTTGGCGAAGTTTTGATTACACGCTACATGCATCGGTGTCGCTGTTCCCGTCGAGATATTTCGGCCGCTCGTTTCTTCGATTCTTTATGCGCCGCTCGAGATCTTGCGGAGAGATAGCGCGCGACGACAGCCGAATTAATCAAGGCTTTTCGCGCGATTCAGCAAAGCGATGATTAGCTTTCGACTTGTTGCTCGTCGTTCCCCGATTATTCGCAGCATCACCGCTCGCCGCGGGCACACGAGAGATACGAGTTGGCCTAGGCCGAGAGAGCGCGGCTGTGGCTTTGAACGCCTTCTTCCGCACACACACACACACACACACACACACACATACACATACAGTCCCCGACGCTCGGCGCATTGCAAAAACTTTAATCGCACGCTCCGACCGTAAAAGCTCTCCTTTCGCCTGCTGCTGCTGCTGCTGCACTGACTCTCGGCTTTGTACGCGCTCGCGCACAGCCGCCGCCGCGAAATGAGGTAACGACGCGGCCAAAAAAGCCTATGCCTCGGCGCGAATGTTTTATGCCCGACCGCAAATGCAATCTGCGCTCTCTCTCCCTTCTGCAAGGCCCCTGCAACACGACGAAAGTCGACACTCGCTGACGGCCCACGACGCGCGGCCGTATACACACCGGACGCTGTGACTCGAAGCGAATGTATTGCGCTCCTCCTTGTGCTGTGCGGAGCCGGAGCAGCCTTGTTTTCGACACTCGCGCGAGCAAAAAGTCACCACCGGCTTTTTGCCTCGCTCCTTATCAAGCTCCCCGCGCTCGGTTTCACCGACTCCGCACTGCCGAGGCTTTTCTCTTGCATAAACACTCACTAATTGATGTAGGAAATCTCTCTCGTATACACACACATCTACACATCCTTCGACCTCTTGCCGCAGCGCGGGAAACGAGACGAGCTTTCTAATTAAATTCTCAGCGTTATGCGGCCGATACCGCAAATTCGACGTGATGATTTCGCAGAGAAGCTCGCGGCAATTTCGCGGGGAAATGAAGTTGCGGATAGGACGGCTCTCTTCTAAACCGACTACTAACGAGCTGGCGAAAATTCAGCAAAGTCCAACAACCCCGACGAGACTGCAGGCGAGTTTCTCCGTCTGTCCGGCTGCGTGCGAACCGCAGAATGAAGCCCGAGCCTCTCGAATGTCTCCGCGCAGAGAGTGTACGGAGTCGGATTGAATGACATCGTCGCGCGCGTCTGCGCTCTGGAGAGCTCTGAGTACGCCTGCGCGTACCAACATTCGCTTCCCGAATTACTATACGAATAATATAGTTATAAGGTAGTTCATTTCTATTAAGTGTCCTCTATATGTAAAGTTATGGTTTTGTGCAGCCTTGGTAGAGAGTAGCAGGAGAGAGAGAGAGAAATAATGCTTCGACGGTCACCCCGTCGCATATATATAATATAACGTGGTATAATTTTCAGCTTTGAGCGGTATGATTTTTAAAGTTATCGGGCCTTGAAGTTATGTATTTTAACTAGGAAGCATATACCAAGTCTAAATTTAGTGTACATTTTGTTTAATTATCAAGGAGATAAAAATTTGATAGGGCAATCGGTGCTTTTTTTTAAGTTACTACAATCAAAAGTTTTAATTCCATGCTATTAATATATCTATGTATGTGCGCAGTGTATCACATTTTTTTTTCAAGTTTTGAAGATATTTGAAACTAAACCCTTTCTATTAATATTTTGATATACCGCACACATACAGCCAGATATGCTACAGACGTACACGTATGCAGAGAGTCAACGTGTACACAGTTTAGAGGCCCAAACGGTTCCCACCCCTCATGGGTCTCTACCCTCACAGCATTACAGCCCCTCAACAGAGCAGCATCATAGCGTCAGTTCCAGTCAAACACTAAAAATCTTAGAGTTTTCACACTTGATATATAACACTGCATAATATTGAAAAAAATTAATTTTCTAATTCATCCTTGAATTGAGCACCACTGCATCGAGTATTACGGTGATAAATGCTAACTAACTATTGTTATGAGGAAAATGGAAAAGTGCCTATACGCCACCTATTGTCACCTGCCAGAGTCACGGAAAGTTTAGGCGGGGACATAAGGGACAGTCTAAAACTGCTTCGTTTTCATAGGTAATCGTTCTGGCAGTCCATTAAAATTAAGTTTAATTTTGACTGGCAACAGTGTTTTTAAAATAAGGTAGTTTTCATTATTTTGAAAAGACCGAGATTCCTGCGACAATATAGAATGAATGGAACGAATAGAATGATTACCAAGTCTTTTTTTAGAGAGGGGGAAGGATTTGCGGCAAAAGTCGCTTCAATTTTATTCGTCCGCTAATTGAAATTCAACGATTCAGCGAAAAGGAAAGCTGCGTATGTGTGCGACTGCGGCGGCGTCCTGTTTTCTTCTCAATTATAAAGGTTCTTTAATTAAAAGCTGCAGGCCACTACGCGCGCGTGTAAGAGGAAAAGGCGGTTGGCGCGCAATTTGCGCACGCATATCGTAATGGCGCGGGGAAAAGCACTTATTTTGCATAAACAATGCTCGTCAGCCATAAAGTCGGACAAGACTCGCGGCGAGGCGCTAAAGGGGCCGCTTTGGCGCTGCTGCTGCGGCTGCAGAAAATACAAATGATTTCCGGGCATGCGCTCGTCGTCGCAATATATCATTCAATTAGCGGCGCATGAATATGCGCGTGACTCGCCGAGGTCCCGCGGTAGCTTCCTTTTTCTCTCAGCTCTCTCTCTCTCTCTCCCGCCGCGCCGTCGTGTTCCTTCGAACAATTATCGACGCGAGCTTTCGGGGGGCAGACGCGGACGCTACAGGAAATCAAGGAAAAAAGAAGCCACCTATACTCTCCGCAATGATTTCCAGCGACCACCGCGAGTGAAAAACCGAGGTAGAGAAAGAGATTTTTAGATAGGTCTTTATTCACTTTACAGTAAAAAAAATAAATACATACGAGGGTCACAGCAACTATGTTGCAATAATACTACAAAAAGTCATAATAAATAAAATATAGGTGGTAGATAAATAAAAAATAAAATATATATACATTAATGCGCTAGGCAGGTAGTGGTGGTTAACGCCCACACATATCACAGTTCATTTACATTGTTTCGGTTTGGTCATAGACCTATCTAAAGCCTTGCACTAGCTAAATCACAGATTAGTTATCACGGGAGTATAACAAACACATAGGTACCACGAAGTATAAGTTTGAATAATAAAATATATCACATATATACAGCCGAAAGGCTTTGTCAGACTAGAATAGCAACGCCGGACGATTCCAGGCAGTCAGAGTTCGAGAGCCAGTAAGTGTCGTCGCAATGCCCTTTTGAATGAGGCGATCGATGGTAGATTACGCAGGGTAGAGGGGAGAGCATTCCAGAAGCGAGCACCCTGAACCTAAAAGGCTCGAGTACCGATCTCGGTGCTCGCTGCAGGGATGTTAAGTTCCGGCAGCCTATCCGAACCGCCTTATAAATGAGAATGGCCTCAAAGTAGAGCCTTCGCGAGTCAGTGCTAAGCCAGTCCCTTCTCACCCCAAAGATGTATCTCACACATGCATTGCTTAGTCTTTGTAGTCGTATCCGTTGTTCGTTCGATGCGTCCAGGACAGTCCCGCAGTATATTGAGGTCGCGCTGAACCATTGTCTCGGACTGCTTTTAGCAGTTAGGTGGTTTACAGCCCTGATGAACCTGCAGACTTACGGGCTTTGTTGCTTTTTTTCGTAATTGAGTCCCACTTGCGGGTTTCAGTACCCATAATAGTTTGCTTCAGAGTCAACCACAGACTCACGACGTTTCACTGAGAGGGGATCGAATACACTCCAGTTGCAGCTGACTCGGGCAGTCATGACTTATATCGTCCATTCTCATGGAGCCACACAATATGGCTTGCGTTTTGCATGGAGTTCCGCCGCCAGACCGGAGCTCCCGCCATCAGACCGAGTCGTGCGCATCAGCCCGACCGCGTCAGACTCCTCATTTCCTTGGTAGTACAGTAATCTGGAGGTCGTCGGGCGTAAAAGAGATGTTGTGGTTGTTGTGCTCAGTACGTCTCGTAGGTTCGTTTAGCTACAGGCCTGAAGGAGGCAGGTCCACGGCTACCCAGATGTGGAACGCCAAGGTTCGGTTTGTCCTAACCTTTGAGTGTTACGCGAGGAGTGAGACTAGTGGAAAGCGAAAAGAGGTAGACGAGTTTGACTGTGACTCACGGCCCCATTGGTTGCGAGCTCTGTGCTCTACCACTGAGCTACGTTACGATGCATTCGGCATGTGCTGCATCGTAGTACGCGCCTCCAGCTGCTCGATTTATCGCTAGACTCGTCTCGCGGCTCGCGTTGCGCTGGTTGCGTTCTGCTGACACCCCCGCCCTTTACGGCGACGTCGTCCTCGGTCCTGGGAACCCTCTTACTTCAATAGCTCGCTTATTGCAGTCTGCAGGGTACGCCCAGATCGGATGGCCGTTCGGCTATGTGTCTTTTTGGTGGTCATAGTGCGGCTGGTGTCACGGTCGGGCCGTAGTAGGGGATGGTTGGGGTCGAAGAATCATTTTTGTCCGTGTTCTAACCGGTATTCTCCGCCCCTTCAGGAGATACCCAGAAGTGTTAACCGAAAACGAGGGGAAGAGAACCCGAGTCCGCGACAAGCGAAAGAGGTAGACGACCGGAGTCCGACTCACGGGACCCGAGGGTTGCGAGACTTGTGCATCTAACCGACTGAGCTAACGCTCTACCGATGCATTCCCGGGATGCCCGCTGCATGTAGTGAACCTCCAGCCTGCCCTCGACTTTAATCAGCATGAGACTCCGTCTCCCGTCTCGGCCCCCCCGGCTGAAACGTCCACGCCTGTAGCCTCACACGTCACCCCGCACGCACCTAATGTTTGCAGCACGTCGACTTGCGTTCTGTGAAACCCCCCTGTTAAGGCGAGTTGTCTCGTGCTCCGCGCGTTCCTTACGCATCGTGCTTATGCAGTCTGCAGATATCGCCACAGATCGAGGCTCGCTCGCGCCCATGGTCTCTTTTTGGTGGATCACATGGGCGGCATGTTGAGGCAAGGTCCGGGAGGAGTGTGGGGTAAAGTGAATAGGTTACTATGTGTTGTCGGGTTCGAAGAGATCTATTTATTTAGCCAGGGTTGCACTACAGGTGTCTCCTTCGAGGGATGCCGATGTTACGACGGAGGAGAACAAAGAGACAAGAGTTCGGAGACAGTGATAACGAAAACACATCAAGTAGCGACGGGCACTCGAATCACCGGACACAGAGAGTTGCGAAGCACTCGATGCTACATATACCACTCAGCTAACGTCTGACCGATGCTTCGAAAAACTAAGTTAAGCTGCTCGTAAGACGGCCTCAGACTGATCGAACTATATATCGACATGAACTCCGTCTCGCGAGCGACTTCGCCGCTTGCAGACAGATTGGACGTCAATAGCATCCGGCTGTCTACTTCTTATTTGATATTACCATTTGTGTGCGCCCCTGTAAATATGATTTTATCCACAGAAGAGCTGTCCTAGAGAACCCCAACTGCCGCAGTTTCAGCAAGAGTTTCGTAGGTGAGATGGTGTCAAAGGCTTTACTGAAGTCAAACAGCAGCAAAAGAGTCACCATCAAGTTGATGGCCATACGAACGTCGTCAGTTAACTTCAACAGCGCAGTCTGTGTACTGTGGTGTTTGCGGAAACCGGCCTGGAAGGGGTCCAGTGTAGGGCTTTTACTAAAATACTCCGTGATCTGGGTATGTGCGATCTTCTCGAGTACCTTAGATAAGAAGCAGAGCAAAGCGATTGGCCGAAAGTCTGAAACTTTCCTGAGCCTTTCTTGAGCCCGCTTCCAGACACTCGGGAAGATCCCCTGAGCAAAGGAGCAGTTAAAAATCTTTAAGATGAATTCGCCAATGATTGGGAGAGCCTTAGTGACCACCTCGCAAGGCACACCGTCAACACCCCTCGCTTGCGAGGAAAATTGTGATATGGCAAGGACAACGTCGCTTATATCGACAGGTCTAAAAGAGAAGCCTTCCTGGCTTGCTGCAAGAATTATGTCCGTTGCCTCATCTATGTTTTCGAGTGGTGAGGCCGATATGCCCGCGAAGTGCTCATTCAACTCTCTCGGCGTGAAACCAAAAAACTCCTCCTCCTTATGCCCAGGCAAGAGGCCGAGATGACGCATTACCTTCCATACGTTCTTATTTTCATCAAGAGCGTTAGAGAGCTGTTGTTTAAGGAAGGTTAAGAGAGAGAGAGAGCGCGTTCGCAAACACAGACACAGACGAGGACACACACATGCGCAGCGCGCGAGCGAGGAATGGACCCGAGGGAACATACCTTCCTCGCGACTAATTAATGAACGCTGCTCCGATCAATTTACATTTTACGAAGCGGCCAAGCGCAGCTACCGGCTGCTACACGGACCCGCACCTCTAACCAAAGTACTCTCACTCGTGCGCCACGATATGGGCTTCGGGGGGTGTTGGGTGTGAACGCGCTGTTGGGTTCGTTAGCGCCTGCAGCCGAACAACGTTGCTCGGTACTCGCGTCTCCGAACTACCCGTGTACCCGGTCCCCCCGCCGTCGCTTCTTTCCTCCTCCGCCGTGCAGTGGTATACATTAGAGGAGAGGGGGGCCGGCGAAAAAAGCAAATAGTCCTCGCGACCACGACGAAATTCCACGGCTGTGGGAGATATTCCGGCGCAGCCTCACTTACGATTTACAGCGACGCTATAGCTGCTTTAAGAGGATGCCTCCACCGCAAAAAATACCCTCTCGCGCACTGCTGATTATGCAACGCGCGCGCGGAGCCCTGCCGAGCGTATAATGCATAAATACGCTCTCCTTCGCTTATTCGTTTCTCACTTTGCGTTCTGGTCGCGCGCATACCGGTCCTTCTCGCTTTTCCCTTTGTTCGCCGGCTAATATAGAGGACGAGCGGAAGCTAATACTTACAGATTGATCGAACGAAATGTGTGCCTCTCGCGTCGAAAAGGAACCAACGGGACTGCGGCGGTGTAAATCGGCGTTTTTAATGCATCGCTGCTGGGTCGACGAGCTCGAACTTTGCTCTCGCGCACAGCCGCGGCCGGATGTGGATTCAATAACGGCAATGAGCAGCTGCCGCACAAAGGAGCGATAGCGCTGCACGGCCGATCAAACTGTACAATGCAGACTCGATATCTCGACTGAAAGAGCTGGCCGGCGATCGCTCTCCCGATAGCGCGTAGCTTTCCACGAGCCGAACGGCATCCGTTAATTGATTCACATTGTGATCCTGTCTTTGGAGATTCTCAAACTCATTCCGTTAGCGTCGGGGGCTGCTGAAACGAAGAGCTCGTCTTCGCTTTAGCACGGGTGGTCAGCCTCGCCGCGGAATCGAGGGAATAATAAAGCGAGGGTCGTACCGAGAAATTGCGATAGCTGCCTCAATAATTGCCGTTTGATTCAAGCCATTCCACGTCGTGCGGCAAATTGCGTCTCAGTGAAAATTATAACTTTTAAACGGCCGTTGCGCGCGCCGTAAACGTAAAGCGCGGAAAAATCGGGCCGATCCTATCTGAGCCGATTTACTTCGAAATCGAGTGGCTGCGATCGGGGAGAAGTGGAAGCGAGCCTATATAATTGAATGTTTATCGAGAAAAATGTAACGAGCCAATCATCGCGGCCGATTAAGAGAGCTGCAAATAAGAAAATGCTAGCCGATGTAAGCGCGTTTCGACGAACATTTTCAATCGGCGCCGACGAGATCGGCCACCCAAAAAAGGACGAGCTACAGCGGACGAGGGGGATGACGACGATGAGAGAAGGTGCTCGACTCGGCATTCCACTCCTCCTAATCGCGGTAATTAAATCTTAACCTCCGGAATTAATGACGCTTGACATCGCCGGTTTATCGCGAGATTATTACCCTCTCGGCTCTCTCGTGCTCTTTCCCTGCGTACGGTTTAATGATCGCCAGGCTCAGCCTCGCGGCCAATTATTGTTTCATCCAGGCAATTATTGTTCGATGTTTATGCGTGCGCCTTTCCTCTCCTCTATTCGTCCTCGCCTCGCCGGTTTTACGACGTTTCCGCGAGAGTCAACCTATAGCCGCAGCCGCGTGACGCAACGCGGACGAGTAAACAAGCGACGAGGAACTTTTCGAACCGATCCGCCTACGAGCAACGCCGAGAGCGCATACGCACGAAGTAGGTTCTAATTACGCGGGCGAGCGCACCGGAGAGAAAGAGAGAGTGATCCAGTATACGTATCGCCACCGCTGCCGGGACGAAAACAGAGATCCTTATCTCGGAGCCGCATATCATTAGCCGCGCTGACAATTTATTCGCGATCGCGCTGCCGCTCGATATTGCCGGATATTAGTGCGCTCGGCCCCTAACTAACTCGCCGCTCGAACCCAAAAGTGCATCGCCGTCCAAATTGGTTTTTCGAAATAATATACGCTCTCTGTGAGTCGAAAAAGCTGTCATCAGCCTCGCGACAATTGGCCGAACCCGTGCGCGTGTATGCAGAATCGATTCGGCTCGAGTGTTTCTCAAATTCCGCTCGTAAAAGAGGTACGGCCGTAGTCATGCTCAATAGCGCAGCGATATGTGCCGTCGATAATAAGCGGAAATCGATTCGTAGCGTACACGAGCCCTCTAATTAAAAAGAAAGTCATTAAACGCGACCGGTTAAGAAGGAGATCGACTGCTTTATATTCCCGTATGGGTGTGCAGCGTATATCAAAATTGATACGGGCAGTAGCCGGCGCAGGGCAGAAATGCGCAATACACATACGGCAACGGGGATTTTTAGCGGGCGGAGAAGAAACAAGCGCGAGTAGGAGAGGAACATGACGTACACGCGCATTATAATACCGCTCGCGTACGCGGCATAAAAGTAGTCCTATTTTCGCATACCTATATAAGGGAGCAGCGGGAGATCGGTACTTGCAAAAGGTATACGTGTCAAGCTTTCTGCTCAACTCTCAAGGATGCAGCGCCCGCGCGAGACAATTGAAAAGCTTGGGCTTTTATTTTTCGCCGGCGAGAGCAGCGGCCGTCCAATTACGCGCTCTCCTTGTCGTCGGCGTGCGTGCGCGTGCGTATATGGCTGACGACGCCGACGACGACGCCGACGACGACGCCGAGGGATGCTAGCTACGGAGGCCGCTGGCGCGCGCATATTAAAACGCGATCCCATTTATATGCGGTGTAAGCAATAAATCCGCTCGCTGCCACCGCTCTTTCTCCCTCCTGCGGTATACCGAGTCTGGTACAGCGTGTGTTTATCGAATTC
This sequence comes from Pteromalus puparum, assembly GCA_012977825.3. Classification (NCBI taxonomy): domain Eukaryota; kingdom Metazoa; phylum Arthropoda; class Insecta; order Hymenoptera; family Pteromalidae; genus Pteromalus; species Pteromalus puparum. The sequence goes on along the minus strand of CM053171.1, from coordinate 7,688,337 downwards.
CGCGAGCGAAAAGTTTTGTCGTCGCGGTAGCCTCGGCTACCAGGCCGATCCTTATCGCAGCCGCGCGACTCCGGCTCACGAGCCATTGTGAGCTCGAATCGTGATATTCGTGATTTCAAGTCGCTGCTCCTCCGGTGCCTGCAGGTATACAGGCTAGAGCAGCCGGCTCGAAAAATATCGCACATTTTCACTCTCGATCTTCCCTTTTCAATAAGCTCTGCACTCTGCCATTGTGTGTCGCGGTAAGCGCATCTCGAGGTTGCGTGCGCGGGCAGCTAGCCGTCGTAAAGCGCGGCGGCGCGGATATTAAAAGTCGCTAATTAGAAGAATAATGGGCTTCGGCATGGGAAAGGTGTTGATCGCGCGAGAAAGAATATAATACTTAGCTCTCGGCGCGCTCGGTCTACATCAGCTATAGTGCAGTACGTGTATAGTGCTAGACACAAAGTCGGTGTAGGCGGTTATTTATGCGCGTTTATACTGCAATTTTATCTCGACTCCCGATCGCAGTTCGCGCGCAGTTTTTAAGCTTTCCAAGTCAAGTGGAATTTCGCGCGAGCGCGCTGCGGTTGAATATATTCTATTTTTACGAATGGAAATGAGCTGGCTTTTGGAACTGGATATTTTAAATAGACAAGTTCTCTCCGTGTGTGCGCACAAAAGAACGAAGCAAAAATTCGTATGTAAAACCACTTTAACGAGCACTTGTTCAATGCTCGCTCGCTTGCGGAATTCTTCACACTACGACTACGCGCGTAACGCCACGTCGCTCATGCGTAAATACGCTATCGCTCTTTCTGAATTATTAATTGTTTGAGTACTCGCCTTTATCTCTCGATGTCAACTGCCCATACTTACGAGACATTCGGCGAGTATCTTTCGTTTTTAACGCGTTGTAGTATATACCCGCAGCAGTCTCATGATACTCATATCTGCGATCTCTATGCAAATGCCGTCGGCTGTCGGGCGTAAAATTAAGTTTCAATTTAGCCGAACATGATTGTTGATTTTAACGACAACGCCAAAGCCATATGAGTTGCAGTTCCAAACGGATATTGGACTCGAAATATTCCGTATTCCAGGAGTAGCGCAATAAGGAGCGGAGTTGCTCGGTTCCCCAGCCAAGGAGGTTCGCGTCCTCGGAAGAGAGAACAACGCGCACGTATCAAAGATGATAGCGCACAGTAGAGGGAAGACGCGGCGCCGTTTGATTATTCAAGTCGCGAGCGCGTCGTAAACCGTGCGCCCGGTCTATATACCGGAGCGAAAAACTTCTTCGTGAGCAGAAGCAGCCGAACAGAAGATCGCGATCCTTTGGCGACGACTCTATCTCGCTGCGGAATGCGGAACGGCTGCGATGCGAATCACTTGCTGCGCTTTCCGATGTACCATAATAGTATTATATAGAAGTGTTTATATTCGAAGCTGCATTCGTTGCGGGCGTAATTCAGTCCGATTTCATTACGAAGCGCGTGTATACTCCTCGGGAAGTGGCTTCGGCTCTTAAACTTTATATCACTGCGCGCTCGGACGGCTGGCATTAAAACAATCGTGTTAAATAAATTAGTACACGGACGAAACTATTAGACCGGTTTCGCGAGGCTCGTAAAAAGACGCGAGTGGTTATTGAGACCGCGTAAAGTATACCCGGGCCGTCATCATCAGCAGCAATACAGACGCGAATGTATCGAGTTCAGCTGTTACAATGTCCGCGCGTCGCGATGCACTTGGAGCGTAATATATAACGTATCAGAAGGAATCGCGGTGGGACAGGGCGGGACGAGAGCGTCTCATTAAGAGGCAGCGCACTATAGCAATGCTCGAAACGGTGCTCCGAGATAGCTAGGCGGACAATGCAGGACTCGCAGAAAGTTCTTTCTCGGCTCTAATTAACGTTGACAGTAATTAACATAAATACCAGTGCTCTCGTTGTGTCCCCGCGCAGAGTATAGGGAACCGAAGATCCCCGCGCACGATTCCGCGCTTCGCGCTTATCTCTCGATTCCGAGCTAATCGCCGGGCTGCTTAGCTGCACAACCGCAGCGAGACTCACCTGCAACAGACAAAATAGCAAAGTGAATTAACGGACTCGAGGCGAATACGAGTTTGGTTTTGAAATCGCTTCATCTTCGCGTCATCGACGGATTTATACTCTCACTCTCTATAAGCTGCGAGATGCACGCACTCGGGCGTTATGACGCGATCAATTCGCAGGGTATTTTAATAAGTACGAGAGTAGGTAAAACTGGTTTCGCGCACGCGCGGGCGAGTTTACACCTTACGAGCGGCATAAACAATGCTGGCGCGCGCGCGCATTTTTAGAGTACAAGTTAATGAAATCTTCGTATAAATTGCTTTATTAAAGCGCAGCCCTGGGGAAAAGCACTTGCTGGAATCCAAAGGCATTCGAATGACTTTTTGCCGTGTTTTACGCCGAGCGACGAGGAAATTGCGTGCTATCACGAATCTGTCGTAAAATAATTAGCTCGAGGTAATGTATCGCGCTCGCGTTTACGGCTCTCAAGTGTATGTGTGCTGGAGAACGAGGAAGTCGAACAATGCGCCGACCTTTTATTTCACCGCACACAATGTATGGCAGATACTTAGTGCTTCGGAATTAATTAGCATAATTTCTAAAAAATCTACGCGACCTGAGCTCGTGTGTCGCCTCTGCATTGCGGACCGAGTTATTGGGAGCAATGAGGAATCACGGATGAACGAGTTTCGCGGAGACGCAATTTCCGCTGATATTTCCGGCTCTGCCCTGCGGACGAGTCCGGCTCCCACGTAGCGACGATTCCGCGTAAGGATGGGACCTTGAAGCAGCTGCAGCCACGGGGGTGAGGGGCCAAGCTTCGCCAAGGGCAAGGCGGAGCGAGAGGAAGAAGAGGAGCAGAGGCAGAAGCAGAAGAAGAAGAAGAAGAAGAAGAAGAAGAAGAAGAGAAGGAGTACTAGTAGCAAGAGGCTCATTAGCCTACAGCGTCGCTAATGAAAGCTCGTTACTCGGGCGCGAGAGCATGCCGCGAGCGAGCGCGCGCGGTGTGTTCGCCCGGTGACTTAGTATTTGCGTGCGCGCCACCCTCGCGCGTTCCTTCTTTTCAGGAGACGCTGCTGCTGCTGCTGCTGCTGCTGCTGCTGGCTTATCTCGCGGCGCGGATCTAACTTGATTGGGTGTGAGGTACAAGCCGATCCTTCGCGCCAGTACAGCGACGAGTAGGACCGCGGCGACGTACAGCCCAAGATTTCCAACAACCGAACGACCTTCGATCCCTCCGCCACCTCCGTACGTCTTCGCCGTTCACGTGCGCCGCGTTCCTCTTGTGCATTGATTAAGCATCTCGCTTTGTTTGATCCAGCCGTAATCCCCGAAAACGTTTCTCACAATCGCGAGATGAGAAAAATCGAGTTTTCGTCCGAGAGCGCGCCGCGCTGCTATGCGAGGAGAGAGAAAAAGGCCGGCCGCGAGATTATACAAAGCCCGGCGTTTCTTGGCTCGGATGAAAGGCGCCGCCCGCGCGCGCGCTCGAGGGTGGCGCGCAGCGAGCCTCTTTGCACCTCGTCGGCGGCTTTACGGCCCCACTAAGTGTGCCCTAGCCGAATAGCCGAATATCCCCTTCCCCGGCACCATAAAATCTCGCTCCGATCGTCGGCAGGTATATCGGGCATGTCTGAATCTGCGTGTAGTCTCACTCGGCGTTCGAGGGTTGCTCGACTGGCCCAGAAGAGGATTCGCGCGGTGTGTTGACCGAGCTGCTCCGAAAACAGACATTTTACGAGCGGAGACTGCTTTTCGTGTACGTGCGTCAATAGAGAGAGGCAGATAAAACGAAATTCTTGCCGCTTTTACGGCCCCTCTCTTGCGGACCGGGTCGGCGTTTTCGGAATTCGGCTTCGCACCTGATAAGCGCGCTATAATTTATTCGAACGACAGGGATAAACTTGTCGAGACGCAATTGGCACCTTGCACGTGCGTCATTTTTAGCGATCGATTTGGCCCAGGAAATATTTGCGCAACATCTGCCGCTGTCTGTGATAAAGGCAGAAATATAACAGGAATGCGCGGGAACGAGTGCAGAGCTGAAATAAGAAAGAGGGAGCGAAGCAGCAGCAGCAGCAGCAACAGCAGCAAAGCAAAGAGTTTCGCTCGGTCGAGCGCGCGAGAAAGGAGCCAGCCAGGCAGGCAGGCAAGCAGCAGTCTCGGACGTTATTAGTCCGGGAAGATGGCGCGGTGCAGCTCCCACCGTATTATTACTCGCAAAATGGCTCATTATTATCATTATTATTTCATATTCCCCAAGAGAGAGAGAGAGAGAGGGAGAGAGAGAGCGAGCTCGGCCGAGTCGAGTCCACGAGCAAAACGAGCGCGAAATTAATATAAATAAAAGTTCGCAACGCCGAGAGAGATGAAGAGCTTCCGAGCATCGGGGGAAAAATTTTCGTGAGCGCGCCGTACAGAGATCTCGATAGACGCTGCTGCTGCTGCTGCTGAATATCAAGCGATAGAAGCGCGCGACAAGCAAACTCCGAAGACAGCGAGAAGGAGAGCAAGGCAGAGCGGAGAGGGGGGGGGGGGGCCGGNTAATTATTGGTTCGAGCCTCCGTCCACGATCTCTCGAATCTCGAGATCACAAGTGAGATCAATTACGTCGGTCTGATTAGCTCGCTCTCGATGGGAGTAGCCCTGCGCGCCAGTTTACGGCATCTATACGCGCTTCATCTTTATCGTTATTACAAGTGCGCATTACGCAAGCCAATCTCACGCGCATCGGGATTCCTGCTAAATTTCGGTGCAATTCTGCTTCTATGTGTATACAGCGCGGAGAAGTGTTTGTTTTGAGCGGCGGCTCCGTTATCCAAGACACTGACACAGCCCGGTACGTTGCGATTGGTCCGAGCGCCTTATAGTAGATGAACGGGGCCGATAGCAGTCCGTCCGCGCTTGCATTAGTCCGTGTATACGAGGGAGGTCAGTTTGGCGAGATGCGTGCGAGCAGATACACGCGCGCGGGTCTTTATATACAGGTATAATCCGGCGCGGCATAGAGAAAAGAGCGCAGAAGAGGAGGAAAAAGGAGCTAGAGAGCAATAGACTGCAGCGGAAGGTGCTTATACCTACCCCCATAAATTCGCCGCGCGATACTTTACGACGCAGTACCGCCCCGTGTGTCATTATCGCGTACATGTGAGAGGGGAGGGCAGCGATACAGCCGCACAGCTCTAGCACGCGCCAGCCCAGCAGCAGTATGGCATTTTTCCGAATGTTAACGACGCGCTACCGCTGCAGCGCGCACTTTTCGGTTATTACACCGAGCACCGAGAGCGAGCGAGCGCGCGTCGGAACATTGCTTAACGGTGTCGTGAAAATTGCGATATACGCGCGCTAATTGTAATTTCCAAGTTGTTTAATTCCCGGCGCGAGAGGAGCCGGAAAATCGTGCGGCGGCCGCGCACAATCAAGCGACTTTTGTTGCTTCCTCCGCCGCGTAAAATTGCGTTTTAAGAGTTGCAGGAAACGTGCCAGCTCCGGAGAGAGAGAGAGAGAGAGAGAGAGAGACGCCGCTACACAGCACGCAGCTGCGGGAGAGCAAAGAGAGAGAGAGAGAGAGAGAGAGAGAGAGAGAGAGAGAACATTACAAGGCGCAAGAATGCACTTTCAGTGTCGTCGCTCCTCCTCCTTTTTTATCGCAACTACCCGGCAAAGCAAAAGGAGGAGAATCTCGATCGCTAATTAGACTCCCCTGAAGCCGAGCTGAAGCCTCCGTCGCGGAATACAGCGGCGCAACCGCAGACGTCGAAATAAAGAGCCGCGAGGCGATAAAACGATTCAACAAAGTCCACTTTTCTCTCGGCTGCGCGCGGGAGCGGCTGAACGATTTCTCGGAAACCGCACTTGCGCGCGCGCTCATGGACGTTCCCGGGCGCGAGAGCGTCTCCTGATTAGCGGAGACGTAATGACAGTAATGGCGTGCGGCTTTATCGCGGCACGTTCCCGCCCGAGAGAAGCTCATATAAATTAAGAAATCGCAATCTCGCCTCTCGCCCGTTCCGGCGGCAGAGTGTGCGGCACAAAAAGAGCAGCGAATCGACGAGGCGTCAAAGACGGGCTGCTGCAGCTCTCTTTTAGTAGCTATCGAAAGCGATTCCATTCAGCCGCCGCCGCCGCCGCCGCCGCCGCCGCCGCCTCCACCGCCCCTTTTGCCGGCGACTTGTCACGGGGGTGATTTGTCTCGCGCCGGAACCGAACTCCGGTCGAGCTGAGCCGCGAACAAGTGACTCTATCTCCTGGCTAGTAGGACATATCGGATTACGTGTTTTGCATCTCCCGGGAATTCTTCTTCAGCTCCGGCTGCGAGCTAGCGAGCAGAAGAGAAAGAGCCTCTCGCGCGCGCGCACTGCAGAAATGAAGAAGAAAATAAGAGATAAGTGCAGCGCTGCGTTGTGTGTACACTGTACAAGTATATACAGTATACACGGACGGGGTACAAGCATATCATACACTGAGCGGAGGGGCCCACCACCGCTGCTTTTATTGCAGCGCGGCAATAAGAACGTGGAAAGGAAATCCGAGATTGAGATACAGATAGAAAGCTCCGAGAGAGGAAACAAGAGAATATCGAGATTAAGTAATAAGCATGGAAAATTGAGAAGCGCTCGGCACACACACACACACACACGCGCACACGCGCGCATGTCTCGCGGATGAATGTAATCATATCGACTTTTACACGCGAGCATGTGAATCGGTGCCCTTTTCTTTGCAGACTCGAAATCGAACAAAAACACTGCACTTCCTTATCCCCGCCAATCGGCGCGGGGGATATCCGATGCACTCGGAAACTTTATCCGAGCACACATGATTCACAGCGCGTGCGTGTGTGTAGCCGCAACAACTGCGCAGTCAATCTCTCCGCGCGCTCTTTCCGAAGCAATTTATCCCGCGGAAAAATCAAATTCTCGCGTATATATGTGCACAAGAAAAACAGAAGCAGCGCTCTAGCATTTAGCGGCGCTTTAAGAGCTGGTTATATTCGCAGCATATATAACGTAACAGGGTTTTAATCAATAAAATAAGAGGATCCGCCAAGCGCTCTCTCTTTCTCCCTCCTTCCACCGAGTCGGAGAGAGAGAGAGAGAGAGAGAGAGAGAGACTCTGTAATAATTACAACGGAGAATTATGAGCGGCACTGCCCGATTGGATCTGTATAAGCGGAGCGTTGCGCGCGGCCGCTCTTTATCCCTTTTTCGTTCGCCTGGCGCATACGTCTTTCGCGCTCGCGCTGTACATTTCGAGGCTCCTCTTCTTCTTCTTCTTCTTCTTCTCCTCCTCAGCTCATCATTTTCTGCTTCGCTCCCCTATATCGTAAACGCGCGCGCGCGCGAGTATACACAGCGACCCGTCAGCCGCGTCCTTGAAACGGAGCCTCGTGTGCCTGTGTGCACCATTCGCGCCGTGCACATCCTAAACCATAACTCGGATGCTTGCCCGACTGAGTCACGCGATAATACACGGAAAGGAGCGCTTCTCTGGGAAATTCACTCGATCGGCATAGCGTATGCAAATGAGACACGCGACCACCACGGAAAAGTGCAGGTATATGCGTCCAACCTTTCCGAAAGTAACGCGGCGTGTGTGCGTCTGGCGGTCGAATATTGATTACCCGTAGTTAATTAAAGGCCTCGCGAATTCCAGGGAGTCTGTCAATTCACACCGCGAGTATTAATAACAATCCGTGCCGCGCAGCGTTAATCGATTTTAATCTAGAGCGCGCGGAAAGTTCATTTTCGAATTTTTACGTTCGTATACTTATACTTATATACAGAGCCGAGAGAGCTGTCGCGTCAGAAGCCGCCGGGCCGAGCGAAAAAACGCCCTTGATGTAGGTATATTACTGCTCTCGCTTTAGAATGTCGTTTTTCCGATACGCGGAGGCGCGTGTGAGCGTGATGGCTTCACGTATATACACAGTGTGCCGTCGTATAGGTGGATACGTGCGTGCGCGAAAATTAATGACTCTTTCCCGCTCGTCTCCGCCGCCGCCACTGCCGCTCTGGCTATATACGAAGGAGGCATAAGTGAGAAAGAGATATGGGAGCAGAGCTGCCGCAGAAATAAAGCAAATAGCGCGCGAGAGAGATACGCCGAGAAACGTAGAAAGGGAAAAAGAGCTCTCTCGAGTTCCATATGTATAGCACGCTCCGGTTATATTCGCAGTTGCGTGCGCGCGAGCTCGGTGCTTTAATTAATATTCAAGTCTCGATTTTGATTATAATTGAACAATAATACCGCGAGGGAAATGTAACCGAGTAGAGGGCCCTTTCTCCTGTTTGCATTTTTTCCAACGAGCGATTGTCCGACTGAGCGCCACAAAGAAATGTCCATAAAACGCTCCACTTCGCTACTGCGTACAGTACCTGTAGGTACTAGCGAACGTAGTAAAAATTCTTATACGCTTCGTTAATTTTACAGTTTCAATGATTTTACGCTCATTATTATACTCGTAAATCATAGTAATGATACATGTTTGCCCTTTTTACTCCTCGTCGTTTATCAAACGGTTGTCAAGTTTTTTTGCCAAATATAATGCGCACGATCCATATCTAGTTCCATTTATAACGGATAAGATAGATACAACTTTAGTCGCGCGCACATAGGCTCGAGAGTAGGCACTCAGATTACTCGAGTATATTGCGCGAAAAAAGGAAGAGTTGAGTAAATTCATCCCGCGATGATTTGCTTTTAAATGCCGCGGCCGGAGCTTCCGCGTGATTTTGATAACTTCCAAGAGTCGAGTCTCGCGAGAAAAAATAGAGTCGGTCTATTAAAGCGAAATCGCTGAAAAAGGAGCGATGGAAATTTAGCAAAAATGGAAACGCCGAGCGCGCGCGCGCGGTGCGGTAGAGCCCATTTCCCATGACGTCTCTCGCTCGCTCGGCTACTGCCCCCGTGAAGACTCGATGTTATTAATTATTATATCGCCCGTTAATTAACGAGCGCTATCCGGTCGGCGACCGAGGCTCCTCCGTATACGCTAGCCGCGTTCCTTTTTCTCTCGTTTCGCGTATGGCCGGGCAGTTAAAGCCCGATCGACGACGAGGGCATCGTCGTAATGCCCGGCCGGCGAGATTACGAGCGCGGGCTGCAGCGCGGAATAGCGTCGGATGTAAAGACAAAACGTACGCGTAAACTCTGCCCGGCTTCGAGCTCCGAGAGCAATAACAGGTACACGAGAGGATGAGAGGTGAGGTTAGAGCGGCAGAAGCAATATTCGTTATCTGCTCGACTTGAGCGCGCGCGCGCGCGCAAATGCGCTTAAACGATCGAGTGGAAGGAAACTGTTAAAATGAGATAGCAATAACGCGAAAGCTCGGGCCGATGTACTGATGTAGTCTTCTGAAAATAATTAATCAAAGATGCGCTATCTCTCGAACATTTCTGTTTATACTGCGCGCGGGATTCTGAATTTCGAGCGGTTCGTTCCACATTTTACAAGCCGCTCTCAACTGTGCGCCAACAAGCCGTAGAGCATCGGCCAAGTGAAGGATCGGAGGCGAGGCAAGCGATCAAAATTACACGACGCAAAATTCCTCACTACCAATCAGCAGCGTCGGGATAATTAAACGAGGGATGCCAGATAGGATCTCGCGGGAGGGGCAGGCGTGGCCCTATATACTCGCTCTATCTCCCTTCGCTCTCCCCGACACGGGAGAGCATCCTGAGTGCAGCAGCACAAAGAGCCGTGCAGCGCCAAATCAGCCCAGCTTATTATACGAGAGCGAGCGAGCGAGAGAGTTTTTCATTTCGGAACTCGTGCGTATACGCGAAGCCTCAAGTTCATATGCCGCGTCTAACAACGACGGCGCATTCGCATCTTCCAGCTTCCAGCTCTCCCCCCGCCGGTGTATAATGGTCAGTTTCGTCACTGACAAATCGGCGTAATCGCCGGCTGCGGTCGTAAGTACCGCGCGCGCGCGCTGGCGCTGCTACCCCTCGCGTCTATAATTATATACGCGTACGCGGCGACCGCGCAGCCGAGATTAAGGTCAGCGCCTTCCGAAGGAGACAGCGACAGCGAATAAAAGCCGCTGCCGACTTTCTCAGACTCTTGCCGGATTTGCTCCACGAAACGGAACGATAATTGGCTTATTACTTGCGTTTTACTACGCTCCTTCCCGCCGAAAAACGCTCTTTTCTCTTCCCCGCGCCATCAGATAAACCGCATTAGGACGGAGCTGAATACAGTCTTTAGGGCGAAGGGCTCGATATCGCGCTCTTCGATCTCCCGTCGTCACAACGTCACAATAGACAACCGCGTGTATAATGATTTTCATCGCGAGTTTTTTTTTTTTTTTTTTTTTTTTTTNTTTTTTTTTTTTTTTCTACACCCGCAAAAACTGGCAACGACAAAAAGTATACTTTTCGTTGATCGACGGCTCGTTCGGCTTCACAAAGTCCGCCTACAACGCACGACTACGGAGAGCGGCGGCATTCCACGCGTCTCCTTTGTCCAAACACGCCTAAAAGGCCAAATATTTAAGAGGCCTCCTCAACTCCTGCTCGCCCGTGTAAATACCTAGACTCGGCGGAGGAAGGCACGGCGCGCCTTTTTAAATAATCGTACATGTCGGCCACTATACACATCGGCTTCAATATGCCGCTGGCCGCTCGCTTCGTATGGACGAACCACAAACCTGACTCTGTCTCCCGCGAGCGAGTATACCTCAGTACCTGAGCACTTATTTAGATTCGCGTAACTCTCGAGGACCTGCCGCGACGCCGCTCGACTTCGACCGAGCTGACAAGATGCGATGAATTTCATGGATGTTCTGGAGCATTGGACGGCGTATATAAATTGTATCCCGGCCGTAAGTGCTCGCGAGAGAGAAAACCAATCCGAGCCTCTCAAACAAAGATAACAAAGGCTTCCTGCCTCCATACTACCTGTCGATTTCCAAAAGCGTTAGATAAAAACAAACTTTCGAAAGCCGGGAGATGCCTCGAATGCTCCGAGTGAGAGCTGCCGCGTGTCTTCATAATATACATATCGGCTTACGTTTGCTCGGGGCTCATAAAGGCAACCTTGAACCGAGGGAAAAAACTAATATTATAAAACGCCGGTCCGCTCGCTTAGAGAAGATTGAGCTAAGAGAGAAAGGCGCGTTCACGGTGTGTGTATGCTCAACGCACACGAAGGGGGACCACCATCGCTTCGCTGGCATAGCAGGTAATACCTATACAAAGTTTGATCAGCACCGGCAGCATCGACTACGAAGCTCCGTGACTATAGGTGCGATAACACAGGAATTTCAATGTTCTCTCACAAATCGAATGCTTTATCTCGGGAATTCCGTCTGATGAATGTGAAACGTCCGATGTGCGCGTAACACACGCACTGCGGGTATACATCGCCGATGCGCGCGGCTTCAGGTTCCATTTTACGCGTGAAAATTGCGTTGCGGCGATCTTTCACCTTCCATACCAATTAGTCGGTCGACGATCGCCTGGAAGATGAACGCTCGGATCGATTAGACACTCTAATACGTCCGATATTGATTATTTTAGCTGAAAAACAGCTTTGATAAATTATAGGGAGAGTCCAGGAGGAAGGAACATCTCGCGTGCTGTCCCAGGGCGAAGAAGCCTCGATAAAAACGTACGTAACTATAGTCCGAACGTCGTTCGTCCGAATATGAGGCCATTAAGGCCGATAAGGCTGGCGTGCGGGACCAGGTGATCCGCGAGCCCACGTGCGTCATCGGTCTCGTTTCGGCAAATTCGTCGGGACGCCATAAAAACGCGCATAAAAATTCAACCGACTCGACGAGTGTCCCTGCTCGCGCGCGAGCGTATGAACCTTCTTTGCCCGAGGCCTCTCTCAGTCTCTCTAAGACCGAAGCTAAGCATCCAATCGGCGGAGCCCTTTACGCTTGCCCGCGCTAAACCGATGCGACGTGCATAAGAGCCTCGTATTCTTGGAGGACGAGCCATACGGCATATCAGCTGCGGTCTACCAGATTTCTACGCGCGTTTGAGCTTGGACTAATTTGGGGCCAGCTGCGCGCCCGCGTCTAACCCTTTGTGCGCAGAAACGCTGCTGCTGCGGATTATTTTTCAGATTATAGGAGGACACCTTATAGCCTATACTCCTGCGCAACTTTGAAATAACGCTGTTTGCTCAGGCAATTTCCAGCCACACTGCAGCGTTTGCCGTTCGTTAGTGCGTTCTTCAGAAAATTCTGTCGAAAATTAGCACCTCGAAAAAAATGCCTTTGCGCAACTGATTAGCGCCTGCACCCTTTGCTTCCTCTTATTTTTCGATTTTTCGGAGACTCCCGAGCACGTGTGCACGTGTAAATTCCAATGCGTACGCAACCTACGCAACCGGGAGAAACGCAAGTAATCGAATCATCTTCATTGCGCAGATAAATAAACTCGCCTCGTGCGTGCCTCATAACGTAATATATTGATAATTTACGGGCAGGGCAATGCTTCGCGAAACTTCCGATCCAGCGGAGTCGATATCAATTTAAAAAGATAAAGTGCGAGCGGGAAAACTAATGGTTTCCGCGGGTAAAAAAAGAAGAAGAAAATGGAAATTCGCAATTTACACGGGCCGTCTGGCTGCGTGCTGGCTGGCGCGGAATCGCTGCATGCGCGCACGGGTGAAAAATCACGCGGGCGATAAATCGATCGATTAGCAATATACGCTCATAATTAATACCGACAAGCGAGTCCCGTATGCGCACACGCGTACACGTGTTCGGATCTCTCCTCTCTATCGGACGGTCCCGCAACTCGCGAAGCGTTAGATCGCAAAGAGGCTGTATACAGAAGAGTAGAGGGGGGTGTTTCGATGCGTGTAAACACCTAAGTGGTCACACGCGCGTGCGCATTGAGACTCGAGCGCGTCGAGCGGCTTTCGTTGTGCAGTTTTGCACAATTCATCGGGAAAAGTGGCGCGACGTATAATGCTCGGGACGAGAGAGCTGATGCTTCTGCGCAGCTCGAATCGAAGAAGAACGATAGAGAGGAAGAGGAGAGAATATATCTGCTGGCTGGAGCAGCAGCAGCAGCAGCAGCAGCAGCAGCAGCAGCGGCGGACCGTGTGATTATGCGATCACTGCGCGAGTGTGTTAGAAAGTGCAAGCTACGCAATTACGTGCGGCGTTTTGCTCTCTTTCCCGCGGCCGTGTCTCCCCTAAATCGCCGAGCGAGGAATCCCAGCCGATTAATTTACTCCTCTTGCTCTTCGTTGGTTTTGCCCGTATGCCTGCATGGGCACTGCACGCGGCCAGCCGGCGAATAATGATTTGCAATTATTTGCTCCTCGCTTTTCCGACGCCAGCTCTCTCCGCGGAAAATCGCGAGCCGGGATGAAAGGGTGAATAACAGGTTTTTAATAATCGTCGAAACTGTCGAGAGTCGTAATTACGCCTGAAATATTCTCAAGACCCTCTGCAGCGCACAGCGCCCAAAAGTCTCTAAGAGTATCCGAGCGAAGGAGGGGAGAGAGAGAGAGAGAAAAATAGGATTCTTCCCAAGACGTACAAATGCGTGCTCTCGAAAGAACTCGGCTCCCCGTGCGTTATATACATTTCTCATGGCACGATAGCTTTTCTCCAGCCGGGCCGCATTCAACCTACCCACGCCTGACCGTTCCCATTTGTCTCTTCGGCTCTCTACCTGCGCGAGCTTCATCATCGCTCCGCTCGCACAAGCGCATCGGCGGCGGCTCCTCTTTCTCTCGATAATACCCGCCGCCGCAGCGCTAATGCCTCGCTCTTGCACGCGCGCACCCGTGCCTAATGCGAGGGTATTCCTGGGAAACGCGCGGCGAAGCCGAATTTTCGCAGCAATAACGACAAAGACTCGCTCGATGCGATTCGATGTTTGGAGATTTTATCGGCCGAGCGTCGAGGAGATGATTCGAAGAAATCTGAGACTCGGATCTGCTCTGCGGCTTGGGCGCGAGCGAGGAGTGATAAAATTATAACGTTTTGATTCCGGTGCGGCCCGCATAATGAAGAACACAGCTGCGAAGATAAGCCTATTACTTCATACTTTACGTTCGCGCAGGAGGCGATGAAAGAGAAGGGGCACGAGAGCATATAAGAGTATCGCTCCCGAGTATAATTTCAGAGGTGCGCGGACGCAGCCGCACATTATCTTCACGTAAGAGAGCGCGAGAGGCGGGAGAGAGGGAGAGAGAGAGAGAGAGAGAGACTGAAGTCGAAGAGCCACTCTCGGAGGGAGCAAAAGAAGCATATAGCGAAACGCGGGCGCACGCGCGCGCGAGCACGGGAGCCGCGTGGCCTGACACACGGGCCCGAGGCTACGATGTGAGATTAACGGGTTCCATCGTCTTTTCGTCAGCCTCGCGAAATCACCTCCCGATTCCCCGGCGTTCTTGGGCTGCCTCTCGGCCCGCTTTCTGATCTTCGCTGCTGCACGCACTTACGCAACCCGCCGGCATTTAAAAGGGCCGTTCGCGCGCTCTCGAGTAGCCGTACCTATATATATATATATATATCTATAGGTGTCCGCGGCGACGTGTAGCTTTTGGACTACCCGCGGCTGGACGAGCAGCGAAGAAGAGGCAAGGCGGAAGCCGCGAGCCCGAGGCCAGCAAAATGATCAAAAGGCAAATTTCATACATTATTTTCACTTTAATGCTACCGTATCGCAATTTATGGTAGGGCTCGCGATTTATGCGGCCGCGGGACTGGCCGAGGTCACCGCTTCTACACGTATTACCCTGCATTCTCCTCTCTATGCTCTCTACTCTATATAGAGTCTCGCGGTGACGACGTTCGCGCGAGCGCTTCCGGTTTCGGCTGCTGCGCCGAGTGATATAATTACCAGCACCTAATTAGAATATTCGCTTCTGTCAGCATCCCGAGCGTCGGCAGCTGCAATCATATCATTTTTTTTTTTCGAGAGGAAACGCGAGCAAATGGAAACTAGGAACTCGCGCAATTATTACGGGAGATTAATGAGCCGATGCGCTGGCGTCTGGCGTCCTTTCCTCCTGCTCTTCTTCTTTTCGCGAGTGCCTGCGAGAAAATTGCTCGCCGGCGAGCTTCGTGTAATTATCATCGCGCTCCGCAATTCTCCCGCGGACTCGAAAACCGCGAGAGACGCGGAAGCAGCAAGGATGTGGGGGAGCACGCGTCGACGGCGCGTATAACATAATGCCGGTTATAGCGCACATAACGGCGATCGAAATCGCAATCGTATCGATCGGCGCAGTATCCCATGCAGGGCCGCTTCCGCCTAGCGTACGCCCACCGCGTGCATACACACACGATGCACGAGGGCCGCAATTAACGTCGCCGAGCTCACGCACGCGCGCGTGTGTGTGCATCCCGGAGAGTCGACGTCTAGCTCGACTTTTCCGCGCGTCTTTCTTTCGAGGGCAAACTCATTAAGGATTGACGGAAAGCTGCGTGCGCGGAACGCTCTCTCTCTCTCTCTCTCTCTCTCTGCGCGCGCGGCGCGTTCCAATTAAATCGATCGCGAGAGAGGCTCGAATTAATAAAACGATTTTTCTCAGTTCTCTCCCCTCGCGGCTCCGCGAATTACGAATGCGCGCTCGAGGAGTTATTAGCCCGAGCGTTTATTGAAAAATGAGGAGTTAATTAAAGACGAGCCGCAACTCTTCCCAGGCTACAGCCGCACGGACTCATGGAGCGGCAGCTCGTTTGCGGACGGTTTTCTCTCTTTCGCGCGGTCCCTGCGCGCGCTCGGCGATATGGGCTTTTTCACGCGCGGACAATTTCCGTTCTGGACAATTACCCGGATAGCGAGTCGTAAAAGTCGCGGGACGCTCTCGCGCGTATTACACGCGGGAGCTTGCCAGGCCCTTTAATTGCCTCGACTCTCTCGCTATATACTCCTCTGCGCTGGCCAGACTTTGCGCCTCCCACGCCCAATTATTTCGCGTTCCAGCTTTAACGGAGCGCGGAAATAGCACGAGAGAGGCGAGCGGGGAATCCCGGGTATGCGCCTGCTTATAATGCTGCTGCTGCTGCTGCTGCTGCTGGACCCTCTTAACTCCTCCTTTCCCGCGCGGTACTTAATGCGCGCCTCGGCTGTACATCGCGAGGACAATGAAGCTCTACGCTGGATTTGATTCTTATCTCGTAATTTCGATAGCCTGGATTGCTCGATTTGCCTGGATCGTATGGGTAGATTTTACTTGCGTCTATAGTGTGACGGCTCCCGTTAGTTCGAAGCCTGCGATCGTTACCTGCAACAGAAAAACGAATGAAATGGTTAGGCGAGTCTAGATCAAACCATGTGTCCGAGAGCTTTGAGTTGAGCTGCATCACGGCCACGGCATTCAACGGGTCTCGGGCGATCGACGCCTACTTGCAGCGCGAGCATTCTCTCTCTCCCGTATCCCGTATGCATATCGGCCCCGCGTAACACGGTAAATAAGCCGCGATCTCTCGCTGGCGAAAAGCTATTAACCGATAGCCATCTGGGGTCATTCCTGCGTAAATGCGAAAGAGTGAGTAAGAGAGCGAAGGAGGTCAGCGAAAGTCGGAGCGTTATCGCGGCCGCGCATCTGATTGTGCAGCCGACTCGCGGAATGGGTGTAATGCATATCCGGCGCGGGAGAGGAGCGAAAGGCCCGCGGGCGCCAAATGAATTACAATATATCATTCTCGCGCCCGATCTCGGCTCGACAAGCCGTATTGGTAGGGCCTAATTGCATTTAACTCATTATCGGCGCGAGATCCGAGCGATGCAGCATTGCGCGGCGGCGGCGGCGGCGGCGGCGGTTGGGAGAGCGACAACAGCAGCAGCAGCAGCAGCAGCAGCAGCAGCAGCACGCGCCCGGCCAGCTATATAGGTACTATACACACCTTCTTCCGCCGCGCTCTTTTTCTCTCTTCTCGCTCGCATTGCGATCGCGTTCTTGCGTGCACGCGCGCGCGTGCCTGCGTCGCGCGGATAATTGATCTATGTCGTCTCTTTGCCTTCTCGCCTCTCGCTAAATTGAACGAGGAAATCCCGCGTTATGAGGCGCAAGGGGGAGGCGGATGAAATTGTAATTGCCCACAGTTAGAAGAGCCAATTCAATTAAACTCATTAGCTCGCCAAATTGTTTTCCCGCCTCCGCGAGAATCGATTTCGCTCTTATCTCGCTTCGGAATGGGGGCTATGATGAATCGCAAGCGACGAGTGCGGCTTTGTGTTGCTGATTGCTGAATTTCGTTCGAAAAAAGGGGCGCCGAGGCCGGAGGAGTAAACGGGGCTCGAGGCTCGGAAAAAAATGTTAATTCAGAAAATTATGTCGAGGCCCGGGGATTGGTCGGCAGCCTAATGATGCGCAGAGTTCGAACTCTTGAGGCGCGAGGCGGCCTTGTCCTCCACCGCTCAGCGCGGCAGAAAAAGGAGCAACGAGGCGGCCGGTTGGTCCGCTTAATGAGAGCCTAATTTTCAAGAGAAAAATCCGGTTTTATGTCTACCCTCTCGGCAATTTCTCGGGTCGTCTCTTTCTCTCTGCAAGCCTGCCGACCAGTCCCACTCGATGGATTTCCGAAGGCGGTTATCACGGGCGAGACGATTGGCTTCAAAGTATAGGGAGCCACCCCTGCAGCAGCTTATGCGCGTATATCTCGTAATTTTCGCTCATTTTTTCGCCTCCATGTCAACATTCGTTCGATTCCCTGGCGCACTTTGTAATGAGACAGCGCGTGTACGAGACTTGTTCTTAAAAAGCTTTTATGACGCAAAAACTCGGCCGCGACGTACTTGCAAGTGCTCTCGTAAAACTCGAGCGTAAAATCAATTTCATTTGCCAAAATCCTGGGAGAATATCAGCAGCTACTCCGAAGTCGGCTTGGTTGAAAAAATTAACAACCCAATTATCGTAAATATTTAATTCAATCAACAATAAAGACTGCGTCGAACGTCTTCGGTATTATGTAACTGACAGGAGAGAAAAATGCAGGAGCTTTAAATCTGATTGATATAGCTGGCAGCAGGGTTCGCTCTCGATGACAGAACAAGAATGCTCGGGGACAGCCGGCAAAGATGCCGAGTTGACACTCTCGATCTCCCCGTTGGGTATGTTTATGAAAAAAATCAAAACAACGCCGTTCTTCCAGAGAGCCGAATAAAAAATAACAAGACACCGACGAAAGCCACAAAAGCCATTAAGAAAAAATCGCATCTCGGAGGCAAATTACAGCGCAGGTGAGAGATTCCCCGAAAGAAATTCACGAGACTGATTGAGGTGCTATCAATGGCCAGGGACATCCGACACAGGTTGTGTCCCTGTAGATCGAGATTATTAGAAGCGAAAAATGACACAAGCGAAAGTCCGCAAACCCTCTCGCGCGGGCCGTCGTGTATAATAAGCCGGTCATTCCGGGAATGCGCAAGAGAGAGCGAGCAAGGGGCTCCTAGGAGCCGTCGCTGTTCTATGCCAGCTATCTCGGCCCTGTAATTTCGGGCTCCGATAATAGGGCCCCTCTCTCATTCACAATTAGACCTTGCTGCGCGCAGTTCTCGCTGGCTTGTTGTCCCCGCGAGCGTCGAGTCACGCCGCGGATACGGCTTTGTGGATTTTCCTTGATCGTTGAGAAAACTCGAGCGGAATTTCCAGATCGATGTTTTTTTTTCTCGATCATTGCGCAAGATTCGGTTGAGTTCGAGTTAATTATCCCCGCAATTATGGCACATTTTGTCGTTGATTCCGTTAGCCGTGCACGTATCACGTATCCACACGGGTCGGCGGAGATTATTTTAAGTGTAGCAATTTCCTTCATAAGAGCCTTTTTCTCAGTACCCAGCGCCAATAATAATTCGTCCCCGGCATCGGATTTTCGGCAACATTATAACTCGCTCCCTACTAATGAACACGTACATAAAATTTAATCGTTAATTTGGCCCGGGCCGCGATCGTTTCTCGGAAGGCGGAGATATATTTCCTGCCTAGAGTAGGTATACAGCATAGTATAACGAAACGTTTCCGAAACGAATGGAGAGAGTCGAGTTGCAGCGAGCAACAAAGCGCCGCGGCATCCGATATGGGTAATTTTTCTCGTCAGGCGCATTATTCAGAGTCCAATCTCCGGTGCGCGCGCGCGCGCGAGCGAAGCGTGCTATTAAGCGCGTTTCATCCGCATCGACGCGGCGATGAGGCGTCAACGTTTGTTCGTCTATCGGAATTTCCCTCTCGGTACTCGCTCGTTCTTTTCTTCTCCGGCAGCAACAGCCTTCCGCGTAGTAAAGTCTACGGGCGATTCTCCTCCGCCGACTAGGCTACTCTCAGTGGTATAGTATACTTAGTGGCGTTGCCGCGCGAAGAAAGAAGGTGAGAAGAGAGCGAGCTGCGATGACGTTGCACGACTCTCCTCTGCTTCTCCTGCCTCTCCCTCCCTCTCGCTCTGCGGATCTTGGCTTCTTGGCTCAAGGACCCTCGAAGGATAATTACATAGTAGCGGCGGCGGCGGCGGCGGCGGCGGCGGCGGCAGGACCGCTGAACTAATGGCTAATCGTCCTCGTCGCCAGCGATGACGACACATCGCCGCCGCCTGCACTGAGTTGCGGTCCTGCTCCTTATTCGATGTGTTTGGCAGCATCCCGTGTGTTATTAGGGCGCAATCGTAGAAATTATGCCTCTGCGTACGAGCGCGCGCTCCTGTTTATGACACGACACTCTGACGTAAGATACGCACTCCATCTTTGAGTCGCGCAGCGAGGTGCGCCCCGGAATGGCGCGCGCATAGATAGTCCGAGCGTCGCTAACTGGCCTCGAGAGTTGCGTGTCCCTTATTGACGCGAGCGCGAGCTTGATACGCGGTGCTCGATCATATACGCGAGGACAGAGTCGCCGCGTAGCTCGAATCGGATTATCTCCGAGTATTGACATTGAGCAATGAACTTTCCTCGCAATTATCGCTCGCGAGCTTATTTTTCTCGCGGAACTGGCTCGGCCTGGAAATTCGTTCCGTCTTATCTCGCTCGTGCGACGAGGCGCGTTTTAAGATGGAAAAATCGGCGCTTTCTTCGTCTATTATACCTGTCTATCGCGTAGGTGTAGAGCATCGGAGATGAGCTTCTCACACGTTCCTCCGCTGCGGATACACGGCAAGAGCAAAAAGCCGGGGATAGAATATCTGCCGCCGCAGAGATAGGCCAGCAAAAAAGGGGCGAATAAAAAGGCGGAATGGAGCGCGAGCGAGAGCGAGAGAGACGGAAAGAGATTCCGAGGTCGTCGCTGGGCGTGGTAGCATCTCGTACAGCTATATACCTATATACCTATACCGGGCGAGTCGGCGTCGAAGGTGTATCGGCGACCGGTACGGCTCGGGCCATCAGCAGCGGAGCGACTCATCCTTTGCAGCGCGCAGCGTTTCAGCGGCACTGTTTCAGCTGGTTTCAGTATTACGCTCCTGCGCAGGAGTGGAGGCATCGGGCGGACGGGCTTTTAGCTCTCGGGGCCATTTATTTTTTCCGCCCCGCAAGCCTCGAAAAGCCTCGAAGGCTGTCCAAACGACGGGCTGACGGGCGTGGAGGACCGGCTGCCTATTGTTTTAGCGAGGGCTCGCTTTAAATTGAGGCCCAAAGCGATGCGTCCTCCCTCCCTCTCTCCCTCTTTCTCTCTTGGCCGCATCCTTCGCGAATAATCTCCCGTACTTGCTTCCAAATAAGCTTTCAAGGTTTTCTCTGCTGGTATGGGCATCGAATAACCAACACACACACACACGCTCGAACGAGCGCCGACGCTCTTCCCTTATCTTGCCAATTATCTGCAGCGGCGCGTCTCGGCCGTTTTTTACACTCGAACAAATGTCTCTTTCAAAACTACCTTATAGTAGCTTCCTTTTTAATTGACTGCTCCCTCTCGGCCTTTCGCTTTCGAGTATAAACCGCCGGCGAGAGTCGCGGGAGCGTATAAAAGTTTGTCGAAAAACGCGTAATTAAGGCCATTTGTCAGTTTATTTAATTGCGCTACTCTCTCCCGGCCGCAATTTATGCCGCGCCAAGTGCAATTTATGTAATTAAACGAGCGTTCGACGTATCGAAGCTGCATAAATATCCGGCCGAGCCGAGCTGCGCGTGTATAGTAGCTCGAACTCCCCGCGTGCACGTAAGCGCGCGTTATGAGAGAGAGAGAGAAACGCGTGCGTGTAGAGCGGGACACAGCTTTATGGAATTTCCCGGCTCGCCGACCAAGAGATGCATGTGGGGCACATAAATTTCATAGGCGCGAGCGCGCAGATTGCAGGAAATAGATAACCATATCGCGCTGGCTAATTAACCGGCTCACCTGAGAGAGTAAGTACCTATGGGTTCGCCTCGCCGTTTAAAAACCTTCGGCCGTCATCGTTTTCCTACGTTCGGATATATCAAGTATACCACGAGGCCCCTATTGTCGGCAGCGGTAATACACATCCCAGTACCGCGCTAGGCGAACATTAATTCCGCCGCGTTAAATTATTGCAAGGAATCCTTCCCGAATAAAGGATTTTCGCCGCACTCGATCCCGTAGCTGCTATTTTCGAGTGCCATCCGGCCTTCGCGGAAGCGGGGCGTCGTATAAGTCGTATTGTGCGTTCTGAATCTCGTCGGAAACTACCGAAGAAGAAGAACAAAGCTATTCAGAGCAAAGTGCAACAAAGAGGAGAGCTGCGAGCGCAGCGGAGCGAAGACTCCCTTTGGTCGCGGCCGGTAGCTGCAAAAAAATCAATTTAAAAAATAACAAGAGAAAAGCGAGAGGAGAGGTCATAGAGAGAAAAAGGAATCCGAGCATCATATCCGAGAGGGACGGCGCGGAGGGGAGAGACAAAGGGCCGACTACAAAAACTCTAATCGAACTTTCCAAAGGCAACTATACGCTTGTTTAGGGCCCCAAACTCGACGGCGGAGGAGGAGGAGGAGGAGGAGGAGGAGGAGGAGGACCAAGCTGAGAGCGCGCGGCTGCTTATTTATACTTTGCTCCGCGCTCTCTCTCGGTTATTAAAGGATGGGCGTCGTTCCGTATTTATTTATTATTTTCCGGCTCTCGCATTCGCGATACTTCCTTTCGTTTGCTCCCTTTTCTCGAACTTTCGACGAAGCGAATTAATCGCTTCTCGCGGTAATTGAACGGTTTTCGCAATTAGCCGTCCATAACGGCGGCGTATAAAGATCTAATTAAAATTAGCCCAGCAGCAGCAGCAGCAGCAGCAGCAGCAGGTTCGTTATGCACTGGGGGGCAATTGTCTCGTGGTTACTTTGTCGTGGTTTTTTAACGGCCGCGCGCCCGCTGCATCAGATAGTTCGCCGGAAAAAAGCCAGCTGCTACTGTTGCTGTGCTACAGAAGCGAGGGAGCAGCGAGATAGCGAAAATAAGAGTTCGCGAGGTCCCTTAATGCGCCGTGACTGGTTGGTTCTCCAGCGTGCCTACTGCGCTCCTAATTATCTTTTCTAAACGAGCCTATGCGCGACTCGCTCATGCTGTTGCTTTTCTCCTCGGCCGCGACGATCTCCCCGTGGAGAGCTACACAGCCGCGTGTAGCGCATAAACGAACACAGCGCACGCGTAGGAGTTAATCGAGAATTGCGCCCTTCGTTTCGTTTCTCATGCGCGCGCGCTTTATGCACTGCCGCCCGGCGCTTGAGACAGAAATAAAAACAATCGAGAGCCGGACGCCACGCGACCTTGTTTAAATATTAATTATGTATGCTAGCCGCGACGGTGTACCGAGACCATTTGCTCGTATCCGCCGCTTCCCCGCTATGCGCGGCAGTCGTCAGCTCTATATTATACTACTCGCGAAAACTGTCGAATCGAAAGCTGATCATTCGGTGCGCGGCAAAAATTGGTAATAGTCGTAGAACCAATTTGCCACTGGAAAGTTTCAAACGCCTGTGTTACGGAACTGCGCGCGAGACATATATAGAGGGATAACAATCTTGGCCGCGAGTCAGAGTGATTGATGAAGTGCTTCTCGCTCGGTAGATCCGCGCTGTTTATTAAAGAAAATATAAAATGCAATTTCACGTTATACTGTGCATTAATGCAACGAGCGCCGCGGCAGCAGGCAATTATAATATCCCTATCAGCGTGCGACAAATTTCAAAACAACTAAGACGGCGCACGTATTCGAGAGAAGCTTACAACATGACAAGGCATTTTTGCTCCTCGAGCAAAAATGCCTCTGGAGAGCTGGGCTTTTCTCGATGACGAATAAAAAATGAATTACATTTGATAAGAGCCGACTTCCTGCTTCTATAAACTCGTTTTCTCCCTATGAGCTGCCGCTCAGGACGCCGCGACGTCTTGTAACGTCTCAATGCAAAAATATGATCGCGCTGCAATGCGGCTACTGCTTATGCGAGAATTCCGAGACCGTATCGAAACTCAGCGAGCTTCTTATTATAGACTATCGGTTCGTATAAAAAAGCCCGTTGACGATCTATGTCCGCGCATGTTTCTGGACACGCGAGACTACCGTGAGAGAAAAAAAAAATTTGTCCTTGCGGTCGCGCTGCCCCTAAACCGAGCTGTGCATTTTGCTGTGTCCCCCGGGTATAGCAGCCACCATAACTCTAATGATGGAAATTGTATGCTAATTGGGAGGCAAGAGCGCTTTATTGCTATTGTAAAGTTCGACTGTATGCGTACACAATATTCAGCTAGCAACTTTGTCTAATTGGTAATTAATTCTCGCTAAGCCGGCAGAGCGGGCAGTTCGTGCGTTAGAGGATTTGCATAATTATCGGCTGTTGACCCGTCAAACGTTCCATAGCCCACTGAACCTGTTCGTGCAATAGTTTTTTTCGGCGAAACACTCTCCGAAAATCCATTAAAATTTGCATTAATTCAGTACGCCTCGGCAATAACAATAAATTCTAATTAGAGATCGTGCGTAGTTTGCGCCGAGAGAGAGAGAGAGAGAGAGAATCGCGAGGAATAACATAACGAGCGGCGGGCTTATCGGGCATTAAAAAGCAATCACGGATAAAGAGAATTTTGCGGAAAAACGTCAATAACCTCGCGGCGCGAGCGGCAATCCCGTTCGCAATTATAGCCTCATCATTGTATATAGGTGCAGTGTGTGTGTGTGTGTGTGTGTAGAAGATGATATCTAAGTAATGAGAGCTGCGGTTATCGTCATTTTCCGCGGTAATAAAAAGCGCGCAATTTCTCGCGAGAGCCGCGTAAAAATTAAAAAACCGCGCTCTTTCGGGAGGCGTCGGGCAAGCAGCTATTTCTTACTGTTAGCTTGAAGAGGCAAACCGCTATCTCTGCTATATATAGTACTTCTTTGGCCGCTGATGGTACGGCGCCGGCAAAAGTGAGGACACGTCTCGAGGCTCGGAGCTACTACTCGCCCCTTGTGTACCAGGTGATGAGCTCTCGATCGGATACCGATTGCCTCGCCGTTACATCGCGCCCGAGAATCCGACACCTGCGGACTAATATCTCGAGAGCGGCTAAATCGATCGCGAGATCGCCGATGAAATCGCTCGGTATAGGGAAGTTTCCCAAGGCGTGCACTTTTTGTTGCTAAAATTTTCGTACGTGCCATTACGGATTCCATAGCGAGGATGAGCTGCAGCAGTCGGATCGCGAGCACGAGTGAGCTGCATGCGGCTTCCACGAAATCATCTTCGCGACTCGAAATGCACGGCGCAGCCGAGACGGACGCGATGGTAGGGGGAGAGATGCACAAGCCGGAGAAGCCTCGCGAGAGTCAAGGGTGAAAAGAGGAAGGAAGCTGATGCGAGGAGAGGAGGATGAGAAAAAAGAAGCAGACGAGAATAAATGGCGAGGACCGCCGGCAGGTTGACCTCTCGCTTGACCTCGTACGACGACGACGACGACGACGACGGCCTTTAACCAGCCTCCAGCGTGTCATCGTCGACTGGTTGTACGGCCGCAATGCTCGACTGCTCCCGGATTTATTTAATTATAGTCTCCGGCATTTCTCTCTCTCTCTCTCTCTCTCTCTCTCTCTCTCTCTCGCTCGCTGCGATCATTTTTCCACACCAAAACTCGCGCCGCAAAAATGCCGAGCGCGGTCGCATAATGCGCAGGCACGCTCCCCGGAGCTTATTTACTGCCGCGACTTTCGATGCTAATATGCCATGCGAGGCTGCATAGCTGTACCGCGGCGAGACGGTGCGAAAAGAAAGGCCGTCGTGCAGTAATGCGCGTACTTAGCCCTGGTGTACGCGGGAGCGCATTGCGTTTCGGCCCCAATTACAACAGTTTTCGCACTGCGAGATTTATACGCGGCCGCGGCCGTTCTTTAATTAGCGTCGAGAGACAACGCGAGCCATTGTTTTCCGCCTGAGCTCGCGCGCAAGCTTAACGATCCGGCGAATAGTCAAGAGGTGCGCATTCCTGCGTCTCTCCTTTAGCGTCCGATCGATCGGCCATATGAAAATAATAGTTTACCCGAATCCCGTACGGCTTTCACACACACACGTGCGCCACTGCTTACAAAAGCTCTGTGCGCGCGTAGAACGCGTGAGAACGCCTATAGGATAAATTGTCGCCGCTTTTCCCTTGACACTGCAGGGCCACGTGGTCGCGTAAATATTGTCCCAGACGTAATTAATAATGCCGAGCGAGAGAAACTCGCGCCGGCTTAATCTATGGCTTCATTGGGACAATTAGAGCGCCATTTCAACAAGTGTTATTAGAACATATTATAGACACTATAGAGCGAGCTGCGAGTACGACATTTATTATTGCGCCACCGAGGAAAAATGACGTTCTCTCTCTCTCTATCGCTCTGCAGCCGCGCGGTGGCATGCAAATAAGGTCGAACGCGAGTCGATAAATTGCTTTGATATTTCGTCGTGCACGGATTAGTGTCGCGGCTGCGAATACGCCTTCCGAGCGAGTAATAACGAGTACACGAGCTTTCTCGAGTGTCTGACTAAACGATTCAATTTTCTTTATCTTCCACCATCGGAGTTTTATCTCGATTATAAGAGACGATTTCGAAAACCATATCTCGTGGAGGAGCAAATTTCAAACAACCATTAATAATGGTAGAGTCGTAGTTCGAATCAACTTTGCATCATCATCTCCGAGTCCGAGAAATCGAACAACCTGTAAAAGTCATATCGCAGGCCTCCAATCGCATAGGCAACCGGAATCGGCGCGCGGAACACGCTGCTAGATAAATAAATATAAATTCGCTCGGCGCGCAATCAGCTCTCGCCAGACTGCCTGGCTGCACCTCGTCCACACAGTGGTGCGTAATGTGCGCGCGCACGTGAATGAACCCGCGCGAGAGCCGCGTTCTCCACGTGCTGTGCCGGCTGTGCGTGAGCGCGTATGGACATTTGAAAGTGATCGAGCGAGCGAGCACGCGCGACCCGATATGCCGCCGCGCCGCTACAGTCTTTCTCTCTCTCTCTCTACTCTCTCTCGCTCTCTGTTTATGCGCGTGTCTCGAGCTCTGCGAGGCGATGATGGATGACTTTCGATCCCGGCCGACGGCTCTTCTCCGTATACACACACGCTTTGATAGACGCTCGCCGGTCTCTATTTTATCGCCGCTCTTCCAGTAAGTTCAAAGTCGACCGATCAAAACAGACGCGCAATCTGCCCGCGCTATCGGAAAAACGAGCGCGATTACAAATGAGCAATTATCCGATTCCTCAAAGTACGCTGCGCTCGGGGTAATTGCGCTACACGCTGAAACAAACAGCTGGTTCGCGTTATCGGAGAAAAGGCCTATGGCTTATCGTCGTCGACGCCCAAGCTCGCCCGGCAGTGCGCTCTTACGAAAACCGAGAGCGGAGCGACGAGCGTCAAACGAGCTGCCGAGAGACGAAGGTGACTAATGCCTCCAACGACATCCGGGAAAACTGCAAGTGGAACGCGATATGTAATTACGTATCGCGGGGCGTTGACGGCTGCGAACCGACGTTTCGAAATATCCGCGGGAGGCGTTGGCCGCTGCACGCGAGCGAGTATAAGGAAAATCGGCAGAGGAGACCGTTGCGTCGATGAGTGTGTGTGTATAGCCTGCAGCGAGAAGCGAGAGAAGAGAATGCGCGCGGAGAGCTTAGCTCGTGTGCGAGTGTATAGCGGAGAGCCGCAGAAGAGAGAGGAGGGGCGCATTGTGTATTTCCGAGAACGGCGCGCTTATCGGTGAATCTGTCGCGGTAATGAGGTATCAGCCGGCAGCAAATAAACGAATAAATATAAAGAAGACGACGTAGCGCAGAGCGAGAGGAGAGTATACACAACGAGGGTGGAGGTGGAGCGAGAGGAGACACACGACAACGAGCGCGAATACACAAACACATGCACAGCGCCGCTGGATCGGGAGGAAGAGGCAGAGAGAAACGCGAAGGAGACGACGAAGGAGCCTGCAAAGGGCCCTGCGCCGATACAATGCTTCGATTAAACATTCGCTGCCTAAATAATCAGGCGCTCGCTCGCTGCAACTCTCCCCCTCGGTGTCTGCGAGCTGCTGCTGCTGCTGCAGAGAGACACGGAGCAAACGCGCGAGAAAGGAGAGATTCCGGTTCCTACGACTGCCAATGAAACTCGTTCCCGTTCCTCTTCGTTCCTCGCTTTTCGATATGCGATCCCTCTCTCTCCTCCTCCGCTTTACTACCCTGCATTAAGCGTGTACGTGTGTATTCGTATTATGCAAAGCGAGTGGCCGTAGGTGGCCTAGCCGCGCAACCGGACGCAAGGAGCACACTGCGCAGAACAAGTCGCCGTCTGTAATTAATACCGATTTTCTCGACTTTTTCTCTCCTCCCAGCAATTATCCGCAGGTACGTCGTTCGCAAGCTGGATTCGACCATTCGACCTTCTTCTACGGTTTTTTCGCGCACTCTTCGAGAGAAGCTTCTCTTTCGTATACCGTGATCGGGTTGACTGGCCGACTTTCCGTTAAGAAAGGCCGCCTCTACTTATATACTTGCAGATAATGAGACGCGAGCCCGGCGCGGAAGAGCCGCTGCCGCGGGGAAAATGGAGCCTTATCGACTGCCGTGTATAAAACGATCATCTCGCGAACTGCGTGGAGATATATGACGTTGCAGTTTTCGCTATACGGCGTGTCGTCGTCGTCGTGAAACGGTAGCTGAGAAAATGAAAGGATAGCAGCAGCAGCGGCCGACGAGATCTCGCCTACTATGAGTGAACTTTATCTCTGATCGGGGAAATCAAGTGTGGTAGCGGTAAACGGCCCGATGATTAACGAAGTTCACGGACCGGCATCAGCGCCGATGGCTCTTCTGTGGCGCAGCCCATATAGAAGCCGGAAGGCCGGAAAAATGCACGCGATCTCGACCGATACGGCCGTAGGATTTTTCGAGCTCTTGGAGCAGCCGTGTAATGTACCTACTATGGCCAAGTATGGCTGCGAACGATCAATCAAGGAAACTTCATCCAATCTGTAACAGCGCAGCTTTTTTACTCACTAGCCGTGTTTTATAATATTCAATTATCTCGGCGTTATCCTACTCTAAAATAGACACGGTAATTATTGTGTCCGGCGACTGTATAAGATATACGTATACTGTACAAAGCAGTTTTGGACTGTCTCTTTCGCGAGCCCTTTCGTAACCGCGGCAGGTGAAGATAGGTGGCGCATAGGCACTTTTCCATTTCCCTCATAACAATATGCGCCCCGAATCTAGATAATATAGTGATGGGCCACTGATGCTAAAACGGCCTTGTTTGGCTTGGTGCTTCAGTTATATCGTTGAAATTACTTTCAACACTGCATGATAAACGTGGCTCTCGCGACAAAGACAGTATTACCGTCCAAACTGGAGCGCTTTCCAAGTTTCTCGTGGGCTCTACTGTATAATGCGGCATATAGCGCACGAAAACCGCAAGACACGCGGTGTATACGCGCGGGAGTGCATGCGCGATATATAAATAATTTCCGAGCATTAAACGACGATCCGCTAGGAGAGTCGGACAGGGAATGAGGCCTGCGCGAGTGCGCATGCGGTATGATTTATACGGAGAAACGGTTATTATATTATCCCTACATTGAAACCATATGGAATAACTCGGCGCAGCCGTTGAAATTCCCGCGGAATCGCCGATCATAAAGCAGAGTTTTACGAGTCTAACAACTTTCTTCGTGCGGCTTTCGAGTCGGCGGCTGCGCACAACGTACTATATATATATATATAGGAAGGGCTGCACGATTGCTCGCACTCCCAAAGCGGAAGTCGAGGGCTCGGACACACGTAATAACCGATGCTCGAGTCGCGCAAATATACGGACAAAGACGTTGGCTTATCAGAGTCGTCGCGCGAATATCGAATCGCTCGAATTCCGCCGTAACGGTATAAGTAGCCGAATAGCTGGGAACTGCTCGAGCATAAACCCGAGGTTAGACCAGACTGGCTCGCGCAGATGCGGGTGGCGGACGCTACTCACTCCTGCGGTGCGTGCGCAGATATGCATTACATATATCTCGCGCCACGGGAGCATCTGCAAAATCGAGAACTACCATGCTAGCGCAGCGCGCGCACACACACACACACACACACACACACGGACAGCCGCGCAGCCACCGCCGAGGAGAAATTACTGTAATCTCGAGCTGGCTCGGCTCTGCTGCGCGGCATCGCTCTCGCGCGCGGAAGGATTTAGACGTCGGGAAATCGCCGGGCTCCGCGCGCGCACCGGCCATTATTATACTTATCGCGCAATCATCTTCGTATTTTCGAGCGATCATTGCTCGCGCGAGCGAGTACTTATTGAAAGAATAAAAGTCTGCCCGTGCATGCTCTTTCCGAGTACCTTTGCCCATTTTTCCGCGATAAGGCTGCAGCGCGCGACTTTTATATTTCCACGCGCTATATAGGTATACTCTCATTATGTTAATAGCCCACGGCGCAGAAACGTGTAATTTAAGTATTCCGCTGAACTAATAAATAATCAATCTAATCTCGTGGCAGCTGCTCGCAGGAGCGCAGAAAAAAGCGCGCGCGCACACGCACGTGTGTATACATACTTTGCGAGGCGAAAAACGGAAACCAGTTTGCGGCAGTGAACAGAAATTACAATAACGCGAGAGCACAAGATCGAGTGTTTCCAGGAAAGTATAGCCAGCGATTTTCGTCCGAGCATTTCTCCAGAAACGTAAACGTACGTCGGCTTAATTAGGTGTCACGTCGATAAATGATTTTTACGCGCAGCGGGCGCGTTCCCGCCGCCGATCGATTTACAAGAGGCCATTAATTTGCAACTGATAACTCGCGCGCGCAGGAGGAAAAACAGCCGCACAGAGTTATGATTGGCAAAGCGTAGCAGCGGCGGCAAGCGGCGAGTACGAGAGAACGAAACTTATTAACGCGCTGTAAGCGCTCGCCGATCGTAATCGCAGAGGACCGAGATCGAGAGAAGAGCAGAGGAGCAGGAGAAAAAGCAAAGTACGCGTGCGGGATTGACGGGATTGACAGTACGCGGTGTAGATGCTGCATACCGGAGAAAAGTGTATAATTGCTCGGGAGCGCGATCGCCGGGCGGTCGAGAAGTATGCGACACTCGTTACTCGTTAGAGACCGGTTATAGTCGCGCTTGCTCGCACGCACTCCTCCCGCCGCCTAAAACCCCGCCGAGATTAATCTCGCGTACCACATTGCCATTGTGCTCTATCGACACGGCCAAATGGGAAATCTTCTTTGCTTTCGCGCCGAAGCGTTATGATTGTTATTACCGCGCGCGCAAAAAGCCGCTGAGAACGATGCGGAGAAAGGGAGAAGGAGAGGGAGAGCCGAACAAGACTCGGCTTACAAGAGTATAATCAGTACCAGGTAACGCGATCGGGCCGCGATCGATTTCAATTATCCGCGTCTTGGAGACACGGCCGAGTAGACTTCTATTCTCGCCTCGATCGTTTCGAACATGCGCCGGCGGCTCTCGTTGCGTTTCAGCGCCTTTCGAAAATACTTTGAAACAACGCAGCGCTGATATAATTGCGGCGCGCGTGTGTGCGCTGAATTACGAACTGCGACAAGAGCTGCTTTGATGATAGATTTCATCTTCGAGGCTTGGCGTTCGGCTGTGCGATTAAAGTAATTTCAGGTACACGCATGCGCGAGCTTCGGACACTTCTTATTATCGGCAATCATGTCCATCTGGGTGTGACGCTCGCATTAACAGCTTATTTACTGTGGCTGTGACATGTACGCGCGCCTAGTTTTCCCTCCAGCTGAAAATTATACACTGCCTATCCTGTTGCCGCAATCTTGATAGAAGAATAATTGCGAGGGCATCGACGTTCAATTAAAACTGCGCAACCCGGACTGGAATTCTTGGTTTTGCCATTCGCGCTCTTGTTTTTCGGCCGATGCACTTCCTCGATCCAGCTCTATTTATAGAAATGGATAAATCCGCTCGCAGCAACAGGATCGTCGCGGAAAAATCGCAGCGTCTTTCGAGTGTGAAGCATTAATTGAAACGGTGCTCGGATGAGAAACGGGCGTCGGCGCAACTGCAGCCGGTAACGAGATTCGACATAGTCACGGTTCAGCTGAATCGAAAAGTGCCTGCAACTTTTTCATTTAATCAATATTCTTCGAAAGACCGCTGTATCCTTGAGGAGTCGAGGGATTGATTTCGATGAATATCCTGTTCTCGTACTTCTCACCGATACAGCTATGAGGAATTTCGAAGGACCGCGCGGCTGCGATTTCACGCGAGCCGTCTCGGAATTTCAGGGTAATTTCGAGCGATCGCAACCGATGCATAGAAAGAAAGAATTTCCTCGAAAGCGTAGAAACGTGCAGGTATTCGGGGGAGAAAAAACAGTGAAACGACTTGCACTGGAAATTCATGCAAATTGTCTCGAGGGTGAAATAAGGAGCGTCACGTAAGAGACCCCAGAAACCTGCAGCCGGAGAGAGATCGGGAGTCGGTAATAATAACGTGTGCAGAGAGCAGGGCCGCAGATGCTATTTCAGATTATTATTTTTAAACGGATCCAGCAGGTAGACGTGGGCGAAGAGGAAAAGAAGAAACAAGCGCGCGCGCGTGTGTGTGTGTGTGTGTGTGTGCAGGCGGCTAGAATAGGAAGCGAGAAACCCGCATTTTCGGACGAAAACAGCAAGCGCGCGCCTCTCTTTTCACGTCGGTCACGTTTTTGTGTCCCTAGCAAAAATATACCTGTAGCCCGCATTAGAATGCCACGCGAGGAGTGCACTCGCGCGCGGGCGTCCCATCCGTCGTATTCCGTTTCAAGATGAAGATAGCGTGCGCGAGGCCCTTCTCTCTCTCTCTCTCTCTCTCTCCCGTTCTCTCGTTCTCTCGTTCTCTCGAGCCGAGAAAACCTTAGACCTTCTTCTGTGCGGCGGCAGAAGGGTTTCTTCTTCTTCTTCTTCTCGAGCCCTCTCTCTCTCTCTCTCTCTCTCTCTCTCTCTCTGACGCGCACATTTATCACTCTCCATTGTTGCCCGGCTAAACATCCGGCCCTCCGCGCACTGCACGCTCTCGATCCTTATGCCACTTGTGCTGCACCGACGATTGAAATTCACGCGCTGCTAGTTATGTGCGGCAATTTTTATCCCAATATTTTGGAAGAGCGCAATGCGATCGCATATAATACACCGAGAGAATGTGGATTCTCCTCGCGGATCGAGATCGGACCGAAATGCGGCCCTTTGGCGAGTGCCGAAAACGCCGCGAGGACCTAGCGAGGTGCAGACAGCCGCGAGAGTCGCAACGAACGCTCCCCTTAAATTTCGCACCGAGCCCAAGAGGAAGATCGGCGCAGATATCACTTATCAATTAGAGACGCGGAAGCGCGCGCGCATCCATCTCGAAATAAGGGTCCGCTGGCGAGTAGCTGCGCGGCAATTTAGGATGCCCGGCTGCACTCGTAACATATATAGCTGCCCCCCGATCTCTCGCGGTGCATACTGCAAAACGAGAGAAAGAGAGAGAGAGAGAGAGACAGCTCAAAGAGCCGCGAAACGAATGCAAAGCGGCTGCAAGGCTCGGAACCCCTTTTAGCTGCGCGGATCGGGACTCGAGAGAGAGAGAGAATGCAGGCGAGAGAGATGGAAAGTGATCCCGAGCTCCGAAACGGAGCCGCTGCACGCATGCATCTCCCTTATGCGTGCTCGCTTTCTCCCCTCCCGCGGCGGCGGTGGCGGCGGCATCGCCTTAAAGTATTTACTGTCGCCGAGCGCGAGTTCCCGTCGTCAGCTGCAGCCGAAATAATGGCCGACATGTCCGTCCTCTCCTCGGCTCATTTGCACCGAAGATATGCAGGAGGGCCGATGCAAAATCCGCGACGCCGACGCTTCTCTCGAACTCACCTGAAACAGAAAAAGCAAGAAGAGATTGTAGAATTAGATTGGAGCAGTAGCGCAGCGTTTGTGTGTGTGACGTGTAATATACAAAGAGAGCTGCTGCAGCCCGCGGAGAAAAAGGACGCGAGACAGGAGATTCCTCGAGTGCGATTGCGTCGACTCTTCTTCTTCTTCTTCTACCTCGCCCTCGATTTTTGCGCAACCTCGGCCCGACCGGCGCGCACTAAAATTGTAGGGATATAAAGTGCGCGAGAGCTGCGTGCCGATTATGTCACTATCGACTATCGTTCCGGGGAAATCGACGCATTATAACGTCATTAACGGCCTCTTGATCCGTCCGTTGAGCCTTGTTTCATCGAGGTTCTCACGTGCGAGCGGATCTATCCGCCGATGATCCGTTATCGCGCCGACTCCGAAAAATGCAGCGAGCTCGCTCTTGAGAAACTCCCGAGAGGTATTCCGAGTGGCGAAAAAAATGTAATTCGGCTGCCGCGATCCAAGGGTGCCGCGCGCAGCTCGCGAACGTTGCTGCCAATCGCCTCGGCGGGATTCTGCGAATACGCAAGCAGACTGCTCTCCCCCTCCCCTCCCCGTCTGCAGCGCACAGGTGTGTATGTGTGTGTGTGCGCGCAT
Source organism: Pteromalus puparum (assembly GCA_012977825.3). NCBI lineage: Eukaryota > Metazoa > Arthropoda > Insecta > Hymenoptera > Pteromalidae > Pteromalus > Pteromalus puparum. The sequence continues at coordinate 7,654,439 of CM053171.1, read as the reverse complement.
GACAATTCTCGCGCGGACGGTGTGTACCTACAGGCGACTGTACTCTCGTCCTCTCTCGAATTCGACTCCCTGCCCCCCCCCCCCCCC
>CM053171.1:7628705-7650148 GCA_012977825.3 Pteromalus puparum | reverse complement strand
CCCTCAGCAGGAGTTATCAGCCTCGCTCTCGACAAGCCGATAATTTGCCAAAGGACTCGTCGGCCGGGCGATAATCATAGCCGCTGAGCTCGGGGAGATAAGTGCAGCTCGCCGTTGCGCAAAGGACTGGATGATTCTCAGGCGATGACAATGGCTGCCGCCGCTCGCAGCGCTGGGAAGGCCAAAGTCCACGCGCGGGCTTTTCCTGCCCTGTGGGCATACCTAGGCGTACGGCTGCCGATACCATACGTACCTCAAAACGCAGCCGAGCGAGAGTCGCTTTGCAGGAAGAGAGCCGGAAATAATGTCGCCGGCTGCTCGAGACGGGAAAATTGGCCGACTGACGCCTCGTACAGGAATGCGAGCCGCTGATTAAAAGAGAAAAAGCGGGTAATCAAACTCGGGATGAATTCAGCGCCTCCGATGCAAAAAATGTAATTACCAAACGCTCGAATCTCAATGCGCGTTTACGTCCTAATGGCAATCATATGAAGTCATCGGCAAATAAAAGCGCACGACTCCGAGCGGCGGGAAGGCATCCGCAGAATAATAAAAATGTGTGACCGACTCTAAAAGAAAGACGAAAGTGAGTCGGATACTTCGAATGTAGAGGAGTCTTCGCGAAAGCGAAGGTGAAAAAGAGTCCGAAGAAGAAGAAGAAGTTGAAGGAATAAAGATCGGTTGCATAGAAGAGGAAATGAAGGAGATGCAAGAATGCGCGGAGAAGCGCAAGAAACGGAGATGCTGCGGCTCGGCGGGAGGAAGGGGAGGAAGGGGGGGGGGGCAGCTCGCTGCTCTGCGTTGATGAGACACGCGGACTAAATACAAGAAGAGGAAGAAGAAGGCGCTCGGGATGAAGAGGCAATAAGATCCTGACCTCCAGAGCATCTTCTAATCACGGATTTTACTCCGCGATTCTAATTACAATTTTTAATTGCGATATTTGTCGTTGTAAACTTGAGTAATATTATCGTTTGATTTTCGTTCAATGAAGCTGAATATCGCGATATTTTACGTATCTAAGATTTAAAAGAGAAAAAAAGACGCTATAAAAACTTGAAAGGTTATTTTGTCTACAATCTTCGCAATATTTTAGTCGAGTTGCCAAACACGAGTACCTATATACGTATACTTGTGTTCAATCAACGATTTTTCAGCAATTTTCGATGGAATTCTAGTTAACAAGATATTAATTTTATATAAACCGAGACGCCGATATACAGAAGCAGTTGTAGCTCGAGTAGCCAACGCAGGCTACGTAAGGCTGTTTTGGTATAGTAGGCACACCGGTATACATCTACACTGCACGAGCACAAATCGATGAAGAAAATACGAAAGCGCCTATGCGTCACCTATATCTCATCGAACGGAACTATTTCCTTCGTCGCTCCTACTTGTTATTCGTTCTCTCTCCTTATTCACTTCTTTTCAAAAAAAGTATAAATACAGCTGTCGCTAGGATAAATTTATTTATCATTAAAAAAGTTGTCGAACGTCGCTGTCTTCAAAAAATTCAACCGACCCGTCACGCTAAAAAATGTTTGCGTCAAGTTTAACAAACGACATGTAGGTACAAGCGAGACACGAATATTCGCTGTAACATGTAGACGCTAAGCAGGAAGAACTCGAGAGCCATTAATGTGTATACACTCGCTGTATATTTCTGCGCCCGGCCGAAACTTGTTCGTCAAATTGAATTTTTGTCGCGTACGTCACTCGGACGCACGCAAAACGATGGAATACAAGTTCCGAGCGATGACAGAGACGTGCGCGCGGCGTGAAAAATCGCTCATTGTATAATAAAGCTCGAGAGCAGGGCGGGACGCACGAAACACGGCAATGAGAGTCGGATCGACGCCTCGCTGACTGATGCTCGACGAAATCGCGCGAGCACTCGCGTAAAGTCGGCCCGAAGTTTCGCACAGGCGTGTCGCATCAGGCACTGCCGAAAGGGGAAACGCGTTGGCGCGTCAAAACGCCCATATTCCTGATGCTTCTCTCTCCGCATGCTCCGCTGTTATGTACCTTTGCAACCCGATACGCTGTAAATTCGATATTCCCTCTCGCGCTCTTTCCTAATCGAGTCGCTCTCTTATTGAATATTGCGAATATTGGCTGAAATTTCAGCAGCCGGCGCGCTCATCTTTCGCTTTACTTGCGCGAAGAGAAAAAAAAAACAAGATCGAGAGAGACCTTTTGAATCGCACCGATTCCGTGGGAGGTAGCCTCCGGAGTTTAACTAGCCGAAATTCGGCCGGGAATCGGATTTCAGGAGCAGATACGGAGCGCGTCCGTCAAGAGACGCGAGTCTCGTTTTCGAAAAGCTGCCGGGCTTGTCTCTCGAGCGCGGGGGCATAAATAACGAGCCGCACTCGGGGCATTGTATCGGACGGGCTGCACCGGGGACACAATGTTTCATTCGAGTCCCGGCGTTTAGGTGCCCAGCGAGTATCAAGATCAGCCGTCACTGCACGCGGGTAAATAATCAGATGCAGCGCGTATGTACGCTCGCTTTCGGCAAGGCGCGATGCGAGCAAGTCGGATTTTTCGGAGGCCTTCATTAACATTGTTCGCATTGGCCCGGAGATCGGGCGCGAGCAAAATACCGAATTGTCCGGCGTAAATTGCGCGCGAGAGGCGAGCGGACGTTCATTCCGAAATTCAAGTGCCAAGTTAAATTAAATGGTTATGTTTTATTTTATGCGCGGGGAGTGCCGTTCCTTCGCACCGCGCCCCTCGATAAGTGCGCCGATAATCCTCCGCATCCGCGTTTTTCAGCTCTTGCCGGCAGCGCGCTGAAGAGAGCGCTCTTAAATCGACGCATCGACGCGCCGCAGCTGCCCTTTAACAGCCGAGTTCCGCGTCTGTTCTGCGCGCTGGGAAATGCGATTGGCCCAGGAGATAAAGAGCGCGCGAATACCACAGGCGCCCGCGAAGAACAATTAAGTGGCCGCCGCACGAAAATTGTCGCGCGAAGTCGACGACGGAAGAGCGATAAATTAAGGCGGTGCCGCGCGGCCGATAGGATCGAACAATGCGCCTCGCTCGAGATTTGATTGAGACGCGATGCGCGCGAGTAAATAAAGCGATTCCGAGACGAGACTTTGTTTTCGCGAGCATTAAACGCAGCAGATTAATGCCGGCAGTAAAAATGAAATTTTATAGGGGGAAACCAGCTGGCAGCGCACGAGGGAAGATTTAGTGTCCGCGCGGGCGTACGAGAGGTTGACGCGCTTCCATAGGCGCGCTGACGGCCGCACTAAAACAAACGGGCTGCCTCGGCTCTGCGGAGGAGGATTCGGCTGAGAAATGACAACAGGGTCGCTCGTTGTGCAGCTGTGCGCTCCTCTTCCCCATCACTTCTCTCGGCAAACCCGCGGAAGCTCATTACCAGCTATAGACGGAGGAGGTGTTGGACTGCAGCGGAGAGAGCCGAGCCACTTACCGAGATTGTTTAGCGCTGTTTACGCGTCGATTGCTGCGCTGACAAGGGGGTCGTTCGCTCCGCTACGCGCTCGCATTATGCATCCACGAGCAGGTTCTCTTCCCCGACTCGCTTCGCATTCCAGTCCGGCTCTATGAGCGTACGTACTCTCGCATGTATACACGAGCGTTTTCAAGCCGAGTTTACCGTTGCGCGCGGAGATTAACAATTTACCCGGCTTTGTCGAAAAACGCGAACTGCGCTGCACGAGCTAGCGCGCGCGCGTAATAGTTTTTCGAAATGTGCCACCCGCACGAAAAGGTGTATGGCTTTCGCCGGAATAACATACTCGCAGCGGCACGCAGACTAGTTAATCGAGTACAGTTACGAGCTCGGTTACGAGTACTGTATATGCATGCAGCGAGGGAAGATAATGAGTTTCCACGCGTCTCGCAAAGTAGACCATCGGCGGGTCGAAAATCAGAGGTTAGAACCATATAATGCCTCTAGTGTACCGTATAACGTATCAATCGTGCGCGTCTGCATTCCCATCCTCGGGAGAGCCACGAACTCTCTTACTCTCGGGGATGCTGACACATGTAGCGCGTATATTTTTTGGCGAAGAGGTAAAGAGGCCTTTATCGCCGCTTTAAAAGGCAAACGGGCTCGTTTTATCGCCGATGAAGGAATTTACAGCGCAGTTATGTTATTCATAATCCGGCATAAAATGTAACAAAGTGTTCATTTCGCCGAAAAGCCGGACGCTTATAAGCGTCGGATTTTTATCTGGTCTCTCGCGGTCGAAAAAAGAAACACCGGAGAAAATGAGGAAGACTGGCTGGCTGGCTGGCAGGCAGGCAGGCAGTCAGGCGAGCGATGCAGGCTTGGTTTTTATTTCGCCTCCTGTTTGATTAAAGAAGTAATAAAGATTTCGAAAACGCGTTGTCAGGTTATTAGTCGAGCGGGACGCGCCGTGCTATCTCGCGGGGGAAACTCGCGCAGACGATGAAAAGAAGAAGATTCAGTGGTGAGAAGGCCTACGCAGCCTCCTGCAAAGCAATATGCTCTCGCCGCATGAGGTCCTCTTTCTCTTTCTCTCTTCCTGCGCGCGCTGCCGATCGTTTTCTCCTCCACTTTTTTGGCCTTCTCTTTTCGCGAGACTGCGAGAGAGAGAGAGAGAGAGGGAGAATGCAGGGAATAAAAAATTGGAATTGCGTAAAGGGCCTGCTCTCTAACTCAAAAAGCAAGTCGTCAAACGTGATAAAGTGCTCGGGATAAAATTTATAGCAATTATTAAGATCGCGGCCTCGCGCTCGCGCGACCAACGAGTTTATTCCGGCGGAGATTTTTCCCCCAAGATTTATTCAGACTCGATGAAATTCATTTCTACAGACGATCCTCTCGGCGCTCGCAAACATTCAAGTTATTTACTGTGGCTATAAATAAATTGCAGCTCCCCCCCCCCCGCCCTCGCGTATCTCACTCTTTCCGCTCCTTTTCTGTATTAATCTTCAACTTACATGACAATTAAAAGCGCTTTGGCGGAGACTCCTGCGGCGGCTCTCAAACTCACCTGCAACATAATAAAGAAGGAGACGATTATACGAGCTGTACGCAAAACTAGATTATATGACCACCCACCACACGCTCTTATCTCCCGCTTTTCGCGGATACAACGCCATTAAAAGACAGCAGCGAAAAGAAGCAACTCGTTCGTCACGCCGCAGCGTATGACTCACGGCTATATATGCTCGAGCGAATTCTTTTCGTTGTTACGCCATTAGCGGTGGCTCTGGCAATCCAATAACCGGAGGCAAAAGCGCATGTGCACCGCGCGAAACTCGCCAAGCGCGCGCGCAGATTGGCTCTGATAATTAATATAGGAGGGGATCGTTCTACGCCGCGCGTCATAGTAGTCGCTCCTGAGAAAAGACGAGCTGGGAGCGGGCAAATCTAAAGAGCCCGCACGACTCATTAAGGGCTCCGCAGCCGAGCAGGCGGAGGGGCGTACCAGAGGCGGTGGGAAGGACTCGAATGCCAGATGAGGCTAATTTTTATTCCGCGTCCCTCGCTCTTTCTCTTTCGGAACGGAGCAGCAGCAGTTCTGGGCCTTTTTGCGAGAGAATGACCGGGCTCGAGGGGCCCGGCACTCGCAGATGCGCGTATATGAGCGACACGAGTGGCGACGCAATAATAATTTGGCCAGCCGGTTTTCACGCAAGTGTGCGAGCTCGCCCGCTGGGCTAATCGCGCGCCGCGACAATGTCCGCGACGTGGACCTCCTAGCTCGCCGATAATCAAAATTTTACCAGCAGGCTTTTACAACTTCTCGAATTTACGCCCGTTCCTCTCGCCTCTCGTAAATACTGGCTTGATAAACTGTTGAAATTTCGCTCGCTGCGCGCCGCGATATGGCGTTTTAAAAATACCGCGTGCCTGACTCACTCGCACCCACTCTCTCTCTCTCTCTCTCTCTCTCTCTGTCGAAAAGCGTCATCGGCCTCCGAAAAGAGCGACGGATGCGCTCAACGCGATCTTTAGCGTTAATTAGAGAGGAGATAGCAACTTCCGGCGCTCACCGCGGACACAATTTGCCGCTAATTTCTTCTCGATCTTCCGGCTCGTTTCTGCGCGCTCTTCGCAGGCGCACTGCAATCGTCCCTGAGCAGCTCGTCGGCGATGAAAAAGGAACAGGGCATGATCCATTACATTTCGGCAGTTCGGTAATGAGAAGGCAAAGGGTATACGGAGGAGGAGGAGAAGGAGCGGAGAAACACAAGAGAAGCTCCCGGGAGAGGGAGAGCGGATCTCGTTGCTCATTTCGGAGACTTCGCGTGAAGTAACTGCGCTCGGATCGTTGACCAGGATTCTTATTCAATTGCGACGGAGGACGAGATGAAAATCCACCGCGGCAGCGAGAAAAAGCAGAGGCAACAAAAGAAGTCATTATACTTAAATATCAAATGAGTAGTAACTCGTGAATATTCATACGGGGGAGGCTTTTTACACGCGATTATCCCCTGGTCCCTTTTTTCCGCGAAAGCGAGAAGCCGCGATGAAGAATAAAACTGCGGCTAAATACTTGGAAGGCGCTCGCTGGTGCAGCAGAGGCGTTTTTGTCGGGATCGACGTATGCCGGCGGCGACGAGTAACGGAGTGAATTGACAAAATCGAGCGAGGAACATGCGAGCGCGAGCAACAGAATTTTTAATCGAATTAATTATTCGGGGAAGCAGAAGCGAGAGAAGAAGCGGGCGCTGCTCGCATGAATATTAGGAAATTAAGGAGCGGAGTGAGGATGAGAAAAGGGCGTCCGGTAAAACAGCTAATCTCTGACCGATAAGCTCCTCGAGTACCGTGTCTCTCGGCTGCACGAAGATTAATGGTGCTCAAGACTCATTCTTGACTCCTTTTAAAAATGCAATCGATCCAAATGCCTCTCGGACTTCCTCTCTGCCTCTCTTTCTCTCGCATGTGCAGCATATATCGGAGAACGAGGGAGAGGGGAAAAGCGGAGGACGCGAGGGACGAAAGACGAGAGCAAGAGTTGAGCGAGACTTGATTGAATCCGGCGACGAGAGCCGTGGGCTGAGAGTTTTTTTCTCGCTCGCACTCCTCCGTTCTTCTCGGCTGCGTCAACAATGCGCGCAGGTAACCGTATCCCCGTACGGCAAATTACTTGACCGAGGTGACTCGAAAGAATTTCGTCCCACTCTTTTTCTCTCCTCTCTCCGTTTCGTTCGCTTCGAGTATGGGGTGCTCGGCACTCTGACCTTCTTTCCCCCGCTTCCCCCGCGAGAGGTCACTGCCACTGCTTTGACATTTTTCCAAATCGGTCGGCAGACGGTTAAATAACGAGCGTCGAATAGATACAACGTCATGAGTCTCCGATACCGCTCAGCTCGAAAGAGGGCGGCGCGACATACAAAGCCGACGCTCACGCACTCGAGAGACTCGCGGTGTACATGCTCGGCGGAGAAAAAGAGACGACGAGAACGGTAGGTGGCGGAGGTAAGGAAGAGGCCGATCGATTCTATTATCAGAGGCTGTATAGCTGGCGCGTGGAAGAGATGACGCTGCGCTTTGCTGGCCGGGACACGGTAGAGGCGTTTCGGGTACTGCGGGGGGTACGCGCGCTAAATAAAGAGAGCCTCTCGCTCCATCAGAGGTGAGAACGCGCGATGTGACTTTCCTCGCTACAATACACTCTCGTGCACGCAGGCTACAACGAAAAGGCCGATGGCAGCGTGACGCTGGATTTTACTTTACCGAGCGGCGCGGGAAAAGGCTCTCTGTGAAAACGAGCTTGTATACTCGCGCTAACCATCGCACCGGAAAACATGGGAGCTGGACATGGCGAATCGCGAAACCACCTCGATCCCGTCGAGTGTATCTGCGCGGCACATTGTCAGGTTAATTGAAAGGGATGATAAAATCTCGATGTTTTTGACATCGAGCGAGCGGCCGGACGAGGCAACAAGTGCGGAAAGGTTGAGTGAGAGAGAGAGAGAGAGAGAGAGAGAGAGAGAGAGAGCGAAGCAGTTGCGTTTGGAGGAGTCGGGTTGCGGCCAGCTGGAGAGAGAAGGAAGAGGCGTGGAAGAGGTGAAGAAGGACCGAGAAAAAGAAGAGACACGGCAGCGGCGATAGAGACCACCCGAACGCAGGCGGAATTGGCCAGCTCGCGCGAGCGCGTAGTCCTAAACCTGCAGCGGCCGCTGCGGAGGCGCCAATGCTCCCCCCCCTCCCCCTCTCACTCTCTCTCTTAACCGAGCTCGAGAGGGAGATCCTTAATTGCAGATAAATAATGAGAACGCGACTGGTTCTCACTTTGGAATGCTAAATCAGCCGAGCCCGCGGCGTATCCAGTTCCTCGCCTCTCCGATAAGAGGTGGAAATCAACACTAAATTCAACGACAAAGTATGACCGGTTGCAGATTACGATGCTCTCCGCGGCGTCAATTACACGCTGCAGCAAGCGTCGTAAACAAAGCGATCCATCAGTCTATCTTCCCGTTCATTGTTGCTCGTGACCGCTCCGTCTGCTCGGATCATCTCATTTGAATATAAAGGGAGTAATGGATCGAGCAGAGGCGTACATTTTCTCCGATTCGAAAGTTTTGAAAAGCCTCGAACGCGCTTTCGTCAGAAACGGCCATTCTCGCGGAGCTCGCCGCGAGCGCGCGCCGATAGATCGGAAAACAATGCCTCGTACACGCGGGCATAAGAGAGCATTGTTGCGGGAAAAGCTGCATTTTTCAATGTGGCCAAACGGTACATCCCCGAGTCGTGAAAGCTGCGGCAGTTCGCGCGCGGACACAGATAATTATCTAGGAGAGCTATAGGATGCTTTATGCCGGAATGCGCTTCTTTTGCGCGCGATGCACCGGCAGCCGCTATTATTCGCCGTGTTTCTACGACTATTTACTGCGTTTCGCGATTTTGCATGTGCTCCCTCTCTCTTCTTTTACCGCCGCGCGCGCCGGACACTGAATGCTCGCGCGCGCGCGCTTGCTGGCAATCGGAATCCTGCGCCTCCAGTTCTTGCGCCGAAAGCCAGACTCGCAGCGAACGCGGCGTTATTCTCTTCTAGGCGCCTCGGTTTTTCGCCCGCCGATGCAAATTTCCACTCGGCTGTGTTTACGCGCCGTTATTATTGCGGCCTCCTCGCATGTGGAAATTTCATCATTTGGACGAACGCGAAATTTCTCGAGGGGGAGAAGGAACTAAGGAAGAGGCAACAGAGAGGAGAAAAAAGAATAAAGAAGGATCGTTCGAGTGAAAGAAGTAGGAAGAAGAAGAAGAAGAAGAAGAAGAGGAGGAGCAGGAGGAGAGACAAGCAGCTAAGATAGAAGCCCAGAAGTACCCGAGGACCGATCGTATCTCTCTCTCTCTCTCTCTCTCTCTGAAGAACGCGCTAACGGGATCTATCCGAGTATTCCGAGTCGTGATTCTCCGGCTCTCTCGCGCAGGCCCTCCACACACGTGTGAGCCTCGCGATCGAGAGAGGATGTACGAAAAGAGGAGAGGAGAGAGAGAGAGATCCGATGTCCAGTTTTCGTCTCGTACATCAGCATACCGGATAACAAGCGACACTCAGGCGGGGTTCGAGCTCTCTCTCTCTCTCCGCTCTCCAGCGGCGGGAGTAGCACCGCGAAAGACACGCCGCGAATTATCGAGGCTGCGCATCTTTGGCAGTTCATTATTCCGAGAGCGGATTTCGGCGGCGGCGCGGACCCTCTCGACTGCTTCTGCCTGCCCGTGTCCGTGTCCGCGCGTGTGCATATTTTGGAAATGAGCTGCACAGCGAGCCCGCCGGAGACGCGCGTCGCTCGTTAGCCTCGGCTCTTCCATTCCCTCGGCGCGTTACTTTAAAGATTAGATCCCGCGACGAGAGGCCGCCGGCGCTGTGCTACTGTTTTTCGAGACTGTTTGTTGCATGCGAAGTCGGCGAGACGCCAATTAACCACCGCGCGAGATTGACGCACCGCGCGAGCGTTATTGTTCTATAGGCGCGCGTAATGACTGCAATCTGCGCGGTAAAAGTTTGCAATAAAGAGGAAATGGAAGTTGTCGGATAAAAAGTGACATGTTTTCGCTCGCGAGTCTCTCACGCAGCAGCAGCAGCAGCAGCAGCAGCAGCAGCAGTGTATAGCGTTACTCCCCGGAGTTAATAAAGCCAGAGGTCGAGGGGGCTGCGCTGCATAGCCTCTCCTGCGCGCACTCTCATCTGCGGACACCCGACCGCAGACCGCCACCTCGTCCTCGCTCCCTCCCTCCGCTCCTTCGACCGCAGACGCACTGCTGCAGCCTGGACCGGACACCGGCAAATTATTTTCAGCCTCCTCCCGCTTCTCGTTTTCTCTTTCACGCGCGCACGGAGCTCAGGGAGGAGGAGGAGGAGGAGGAGGAGGAGGAGGAGGACTCATTTCGGACTTAGATCTTGCGCGCCGACGCAGCTTGTTTGTTCTTATTTTCGGAGCACAAATTACAGGGGTGCCTTCAGCTTCTTATCGCGATGCCTCTCGCTTTCGAATATAATGCCGTAATGCACTTGCCAGCTGCCCGAGACTGCGCGCCTGAGACCGAGCGCGAGAGAGATCGACCGCTGAGGGATGAAAATCTAGTTAAAAATAAATGGCTTCCTCTCACACCTCGTGCAATCATTCCTCGGATTCCTCGGAGCGGCGGCGGCGTCTCGTTCATTGTCATTATCAAACTCTCTCGCGCCTATGGCGAAAATTGCGCTCGCTACCGTCGGCCTACGCACGCGTATACAGTATATATAATATATATATACCAGTTCCAATTAAAGAGCGGCCTTTTCGCGCGCGCAACTTTGATCTAACGCTTGAGATATGCACTTGTCGCTCGCGATTCGACAACGAGTTCTCTCGCGGCTCCGCCAATCTGGCCAATCATCCACTCGCTTTTATCGCGCGACTGCGAATTAATAACCGCGTATAGCTGCGCTATGTCGCTGATTTACATTTGGCCGTGTATCGGGCGCTCGTATTTCACTAGAGCACCAGTACGCATTGTCCGCAGGCAGTGTCTTATCTATCGCCGCCGGTTTTCTGCATCCCGAGTACGCGAGCCAACTGATAAGGGGATTAAGTAATAGACGCGTGTAATTCAGTTTCGAAAATCGCGGTATCCAACGTCGATCTATCGGCAATTGTTGAAATTTTCATCCGAGACCGCTTGAAACTGTCGCGTTTACGTAACTCGCCCTGGTATACCTGCAGTGGCATTGAGCTCGTTACAAAACAGCCTACTTAATTACCTGCATATACAGTGTATCGCACACCGAGAGACGGAGCCAAGCACGTAGTTAAATAACATGAAATCCATGTCGTCTAAGATATTTTTCTTATCTGCCCGCGAATTTACACGATGACTTGTAATCGGCTTTCACAATATCACATCAAAAAATCAGCGCGCGGTATAGCAATTTCCCGTGCACGCTGTTATACACGGGAGAGTGTAACCGATAGGAGAAAAAAAAGGAGCTCGTTTCTGCGCCTGAAAAAGTGGCATACTTAACGCTCGGTAAAAATGCCTCGCTCGCGCGTGCGCGCGGTTATTAAAGATAATCTCCGAGCACGATACCGCTCTCTCTCTCCATTAGCTATCTTTAACGCGCTCGCATGAGCTTGCTATAGCTTTGTCGCGGAGGACGAAAGTGATCGGCGGCGCGTAACCGGGCCGTGTATACTGTACACAACTCGAAACGAGCCCGGCTTACGCAAGTTCTCGCGCTAATCGCGAATCTGATCGCTTCTCTCCGTTAAACGCTTCGTTATGCACGTTCTCTGCACGTCTGCGCTGAGTTTCGCCGTCTGTTGCAGCCGGGGAAAATTCGCGAGTCGCGCGCTGCTGCACGCCGGTGATTACGCAGTGTTTTCAGGAATAAGCGACGAGACGGTTGATTTGTTATCCGTGATTTTCAGTGCCGAACAACACACCTGTTGCAGTAAGTCCATTGAGTGTGAGAAGGTACGAATCGTGCGCTTATTAAAGGATATTACAGTAGGTCGGTTCGTTATCGGTCTGCACAAGTCGGGGTAAAAAGGCGATTTCTTTCTTTCCACTTGCAGCAATACAGCGGCAGCGGCAACGTGCGTCCTTCTCTCCTTCTCCACTGCGTTTCTTTACTCCCCGACACGGCGCAGCGGCGAATTGCGGCACGGGGCGATTAATTTGCGACAAATGAAGGCTATTAGGCAAGCAACACGTGCGCCGATATTTTTTCGAGCTTTGATACCGGCGACATTTATTCGCCGTTAAAGAGGATTTATAGTTGTCTCACGTTCTCTCTGTCCGTTTTTCTCTCTCTCTCTCTCTCTTCGTCCCCTGCTCGCACTCGCAGTGTGTACGTAAGCCCCATTGGGGATCTCGGCGGCTAAATAATCTCCTCTGCCTGTAGTGCCTAGAGTGCGCAGTGCGTACAACGCGAGAGGTGCATATACCCCATATCAGGGTCCGCCTCGTCATATCCGCGGCGTTATTCGCGCGCTCCTCCCCCTCGTTCGCACGGAACTGCCGTAAATTAAACTGCGGCCACGAGTTTGCGCGGATTTTTCCAAATATTAATTGAATGAAAGTTTGAAAAGTTGCGAATGTATATTCCGACACCTCGCATACGCGCGCGATCATCACTCGCGAAACTCATTCGCCACTCTCCGAGCGAGCCTCGAACTGATTCCCCCTGCTTCCAAGTGCCTCTGCCTAGCTGGCTGCGATAGCTCCTCTCTCGGATGGAATTAACCGGCCGACTTCCGACTCGCGCAGCGTCGTGCGGGGTCCCGATCGTAGAGCGCACACCTACGCAGCGCGTCGCACTCGCCATCAGGTGCGATTATTTATCGCGCGTCGTCATTTTTCTCGCAGGAGACTCGATCGTAAAGTAGCTTCAATTTATAGCGAATCGCGGCGGACGCTCTGGCATTAGCTTATTTCTCCCGACAGTCCCGACTCGAGAGAGCCTCTCCGGCATTGTTTCTGTAATTTGGGATATCGTCGACTAGTCTCGCATTATACGCTCAACCGCGGGGCCGTAAAAAGCACGAACCAGCGCGGTGGCGGCGCAAGGTGCCTCATTGTTTTCCCGCGGAAGCCACGCGCGCGCGCTCACAATAAACAAAGCTGTTGGAGCCGCATTTAATTGCACGAAACGGATAGTCTATGGCTCGTAAATCTCCGGATAAAATGACCGGCCGGGCCGTAAAGAGCCGCTCGCGCATAATTCGAACAATAGGATTTTAATAGCCGTGCTGCATATTGTACGCGGCGGCAGCCTCTCGTAACTGATAAACCTCGAGTGGCTCGAGTAGACCACGCGACAAAGGGATCGTTTTCGGTTTTCCCTCCTCCTTGCTCACCGCAGCAGTGACATCGCTCGCCCAAGTGTGTACATACTCGGTGTGCACACGATAGACGCGGCGGCTCTCGAGGTATGCGGCGAGCCGAGTTTGCGTGGAAGTAGCGCCGGGGGTCGTAACGCCCTGCGGCGCGGCTATCGCTGTAGCGGCTGTAGCGCACATTTTTCCCCGGTAATAACGCGTGTAACGCCTAGCCGAGGGAAGAGGGAAGCGAGCCTCGAACACAAGGAGCCGATTGATCGATCGCGGAACACTCGATCTTCCCTGTAAGAGGGCCGCCACCGCCGCAGTTATATACCTATATCCGCCCATTCACGGGCTCTCGCAGTTATGCGCCGGCGGCGGCTCTGCGCAAACATTCGCGGCCTTCCACGTGCGTCGATTATACAAATTCGTTTATTAACCCGCGATCAAAAGCGCACTTTTGACATTATTGAAGAACCGGAGAGCTAAGCGACTCGAGAGAACGAAGCCGAGGTAATGAATCCTTATAGAGCGAGCGAGCGAGCGAGCCGAGTGAGTTTTTGCGGACGGGGTAAAAAGCGCGGCGACGGCGACGGCCGGGACGCGATGCAAATGCAAGTGCGGCGAGGGGATCGTTTACCTCTCGCGATCGACTTTTCTATTCGCGAAGCGGCGGGGTAAGCCATATAAGCGCGCTCTCTCTCTCTCTCTCGGACTCTTGGCTAGGTAAGAAAAGTTGATTGGCATCCGGATACCTACTGCAGCGCTGCGCCCGGCAAGGCCAGTGGGGGATCTTACTTAGATCCATATTAAGAGGCGATCGCGAGCAAGCCTTCGGGGGGCCCCTTCAGGGCCGTATGCCGTATACATATAGCGAGCTCGCCTGCCGAGGTTAATTCCCGGCTTATCGGTCGCCAGAGGAGAGAAAAAATGAGCGTGTCTGCGCACTGCGCCAGGACGACGCTGCGGCGGAGCCTTGAATGGGCCGCTCTGCCCCTGCGCGAGACTCGACGAGAGAGAGAGAGAGAGAGAGAGAGAGAGAGATGAAAGCAGGTTCCACGTAATTGCACCGCTTTTTCTCGCTTTCCAGCAGCAGTAGCAGCAGACCTTTGTGTAAACACGAACTTGCTCTAATTAAAGCAAATCAAAACATAGTCAAACTCGTTCGAACACGAACACGCAAGCTCGCAGAATCGAACCCGGGCTGTCTCCGCGCGCCCGACACGCTCCGCGTTGCGTATGTGCTTTTCGCCGCTCTCGATGTATAGGCGCGATAGACCCCGGCACACATATACGTCAAACTGCACCTGCGGCCCATACGGAAATTGCGCACGACGAGCCTTTGTCTCTGCGGACAGCGACTTTTCCTTTTAATTAGGTGCGATTGCGCCTGGAGATTTACGAACGATTATACCGCGATGGTAATTGAGGGCCGCTATTGATTTATGGCGCGTCGGGACGATTTTTAACCGGCCGCGCGGATGGAGTCGTTGGATTTCGCGAGTTTCTTTTCCCTCCGCGCGCGCGCTCTACGAGAGACTGATTAATTGTCGGGAATTGCAGGATACAGCGCGATACGCTATTGGCTGAGGTTCTGCAAGTGGCACAGCTGAGTAGAGGGAGAAGGTGTAAAAGGAGCTGGCCGGTGGTGCGGGAACTCAACACCGTCCACCACGCGTATAGTATCTTTTTGTCGAAACGTCAGGGCTTTATTATTTAGGGAGTAAATACGGGGTAAATTCCTCTCGACATCGCACACATCAAACACACACAAACAGACACGTGCGGAGAGCGAGTCCGTTTAATTAGGTTAAATTTGTTGAGCGCAAAAAAGTCCCGCCGAGACCGCGAGATTGGAATCTGGAGGCGAAGTGTAGAAAAAGGCCTGACGTATAAAGCGAGCGCTGGAAAGGTACCTATATCGCGCGCACGTGTGTGCACGGTACAGAGGTGGGCTGCACATATAATGGTACAATGGTCTCGCCCTCGCGCTCTCTTTCTCTCGGGTCGAGAGCTCGCTCGCTCGGAATCAGGTCTCGCGCAATTATCGATAGGATCGCGGAGAGCAGCGAGTGAGAGCGCGACGACAGTCGAGGGGTTGGTATCGCCGCGGAGAATCGCGGGACACACACTCGACGCGTCGCGACTCGCGTACATACCCGTACGGTCGCGCGTCGTCCCTAGAAACCTCGACATTGCGCGGGGCGACGCCGACGTCCAATTTGAAACACACGCGGCCCTACCTGCCTTGCCGCATGGCCTACTCTGGTGCGGCGCATCAGCTTGTTACAAGTCCGAGCGGCAAATCTCATTCTAATTCCATTCGTATTCCACGGAGTACACGTGCGCAAACGAGTTTTCGAATAACGCGTTACGCGCTCTTCGGCTAAAACGCATCGCTCGTTCCCGAGACCGGTTTACCGTGCGGCACTGAACCTATACATATCGCTGACACGGTTTGCATATCCCGACTGCATCCGTACGCGCTGATGTACCGAGAGGGATTTCCATTTCTGACAGCCGACTAAGACCGATCGCGTAGCAGACGTAGCAGTCCTATCATAGCGTATACGCATAGGAGATGCTCCGAGGCGATATTATGTCACGAGATGCGACTTTGATTTCAAACTCGATTCGCTCTACGCTAATGAATAAGCGTCATTAAGCTATAGGCACGTTGCTGTTGTGCTCGTGAATGTATACACGGCGTGACGGACTAGAGACAAAAAGGTCGTGCATAATGCGAGAGGAGGATAATTAAGCGTGATAAATCTGATATCGCTCTGCAGGCGATATGTTCTTTATTATGACTCCGGCGGCTGCGGCCTCGCGATCGCGATGAAATGCTCTGGGAACACGACGCATCACCCCGGGCTGTGTGTGTGTGTGTGTGTGTGTGAAGAATTTCGGTGCGTGTGTCAATTAGAGCGCTGATTTATCGCTTTCCTATACGCACGATCGAGCTGCGCTACATATATTACGCTGCTCTGATGCGGCAAACAATCGGAAGATCGAAGTGCGATTAGTACATCAGGCACTGCACTTATTTACATGGCGAGAAGGCGTTTAATACACAGGTGCACTCAGTCACGGCGAGTGACGCGTTTTTGAGGTCGACAGCCCCCGGGGGGCTACTCGGACCGAAATCGGCGAAATTGCAGGGCCTCGCGAACGAAGAAGCTCTCTGCTTCTCTAGCGCTGTGCTCCCGATACTCCGTCGCCGTATTATAAGTAACTGTATCGTGCATCGAGCTCAGCTGCCATAATAGTCCTTCCCCCCGTCGTATCTCTCGCGTGTCCGTCCGAGAGCGCGCGCTCGCTTCTAAACCGGAATGCAGATAACTGCAGAGCGTCGTCTCTCGCGGAGAGCAGTTTCGTTTGTACTATTTTTCCATCGGGCGTTGATATCTCGGCGAAGCATTGAACGAGGAATACCAACGAGCGGAATTTCCCCGCGCTCCAGTTTGCTTAAAAACGAGCGATATCGCACTCGCGCATTGTTGCGCCCTACTGCAGGCGGCCTTGTAATATAAACGCGCCGCGTGGCGCCTGGCTAGCAGGTGAGAAAAATTCAGCCGGGTTCAGTTCGGGGTCAGACTCGTTACCGCTCATTACCGAGCGCGAGAGCGCGAATGTTGGCACTTGGGAAAAGCTTCGATCCGCCGGAGCCGCGGCGCGAAGGAAGACGCACGGCTGCACTATTACGGCTCCGCGCGAGCGCTTCAAATGCGTAATAACAGTGTTTAGGGGGGAATTTTCGTACGTGCCCTCGACCGGCTGATTACTATAGTTTGTCGACGCCAACGGCCGCGCCGCGACCATTTTCCTACACTCATTGCGAATCGGGCTTCGCGCCGAGCGCTAATTATGAGCGCTAATTATGAGCGCCGATTTGAGGCGGCCGAATTGAACCGAGCGATCGACTGCGTAAAATTCGGTATCAGCGTAATTGAATCCCCTTCTACCCGCGCGTTCCAGCTCAGTCCAGTCCGCCGCGTCCTTTCTTTTTTAATCTCTCCGTCTCCTCTTCCTTTATTATCCCCGATTTCTCGCTCTTTCTCCTGCCTGCCTGCTCTCCCCCGCCTTTTCCACTGTCACGTTTTAGCGGCGGCGGAGGAGAGTTAAGGCCCCGAAAGCGAGGAATAAGTGACAGCGGGGAAGCCGGGAAGGGAGAGAAAAAATGCCGCTTGCGCGAAAAAGGGAAGAAAATAAATCGCGCGCTCGCGGGACTTATTCACGCAAACAAACGACAGGGCCTCTCGCGCCTGGTTTTCGGCTTCGGCGCCCATTTATACCTACTCGTGCAGTGCACGCTCGAGTTGCACTCGCTTCTCTTCCGTCCGCCTGCACGCGGTGCACCGTACATACATACGTGCCGAGCGCGCGTACCTCCTCTCGTGGATCGGTGCGCCCAAAGTCTGCGCGCGATATCGCATTGTCAGATCGGACTTGTTTACACGAGCTTTTTTTCCGTGGCTCCCGTCAATTAGCCGCCCGGAATGCGGCTGCCGTCGCTGCGTTGTCGGATCGCCGATTTCGGAGCCCGCACGGGAGCGTTCAAAAATGGGAGAAACGTTTCCCACTTGATTAAAATGAAAACGTTAGCCGTAATTGACGTGGAACGCTGCGAGTATCGGATGACGAAACGGCCGAGCGTCCGAGTGAGCGGTCATACGTAAGGAGACGCAAATGAGGCGAGCGCGCGCGTGGGGGATGCGGCCGTCGTTAAAAGGCGTTAAAAGGACTCCTCGCGCTCTCGAGGGTCGACGGAGAGGCGCAATAGACGCTCTCTCGAGCCGATCGCGTGTGCGAGTACGTATACCGCGCTCGGGCATAAGGTGCGGTGATTTATATTCGCGCCTCCCCGCGCTCTGTGAGGCCCACATATATACATCGGGCCCGTGGAGGGCGTGCTCGATCTCCTCTTTTATTTCTCTTCGCTGCCGCGGTTGCCGCCTGACACGCAGGACACGCGGTATTATGCGAATCGAAGGTACTTAACTTTGGTCATCCGTTGCCGGAACGCCGTGTGGCAGCGTGCGAGGCTTTTCGCCTCGGGAGGCAGCCGAGGCTCGACGTTTTCGGGATGTTCTTTATGCACCGCGACTCTTCTGACGAGCGAACGCGAAAATTCGCGACGATGCGCCGAAAACACGCAACGCACACGTCGGCTCCGGTGACAGGATACGCGCGTATAGTATACGGCTTACACGATCTTGCGGTGTACTTCGTTACCCGGCCAACCTCGCGGCCAACAATAAAATAATTAATTCGACTCTGCGTTTTCGGGAACTTGTCCGACGCGCTCATTTTTAGCGAGCACGCTTCGCTGGCTGCTCTCCACTTTGAAGATGCTGTGTTGACTCACCTGGAACAGAAAAGGAAGACAGACCGTTAAGGCATGTGCAGCTCGGGTAATTAGCCGGCAAAAGTTTCGGCTCGACTATGCAGATTTAAACGAGAGATTTCGCAAATTTAATTACGAGCCGATGTCGAGGAAAATAGCATGTATAGAAACAAGTGGATCCCTCTCGACTAATGGCTGATTTTTGCGGATGCGAAAAATTGATATCGGAAATCAGCAGGAGACTGGCACACTGGTACGCGCGGGTTGATCGAGCGGTGGCGTACGCAGTGCAGTAGTGCACACATAGGAGAACCCAAAAAGGATATCAAGGTTAGAGCGCTGGCTTATATATCTGATTGATTTCAATGACAATCAGTTGGGTGCATACTATTAGAGACACGACAGATCGAGATCGTTACAACATTCCACGGCCGCGTGCGGAGCTACCCCGCGGGTACGGGGGATGGCATACTTTCGACTGTTAATTGAAGAAAAAGTGCGTCGGCCGTACAAACGGACAAATAAGGAAAGCTTCTCTTTCTCCCTCTCGTGCGCAGCAGCGATGCATAGGCAGATAGCCGCGCTAGCGCACTCCCCCGGCTACCAGAACGCCGCCGCTCTTGCGGAGACCTTGGCACGACTTTTCTCTTTGCGAACGTGTATTATACGACGACGAGGCCTAGAACTCTTTCTCTCCGCTGCTTCGCTCTACTTCCCTTCTCAGCCTATTTGATTGCACGGCTCGCTCGCGCAAAAAATTTCAGCTCGTTATAGTGTATAACACTCGCATCGCATTATTAAATTTGAGTCGAGAGGGTAATCATAACGGCGCGTACATAATGACGATGTTTGTATTTGAAATTACGTTTTTTTTTTCGGAATCGAAAAACATTGTCATTTTAAGTACGTGCGTGCGGCAATTTGCCTTCGAAAGAATTCAGGGTATACATATGATAAGCATAAACCGCTGCTCGCGTGAATTTTCGGAGTGCAGTGCACGCAGGCAGCTACCGCTGTGTAAAACGGTAGGAGCATATCGCCCCTTCCACGCTGCACAGGTATAGCCGAGGCTCGCATGCCAGCCGAGTGTGTCGTTGCATGTTTTAGGCTCGAGCGATTATTACTCCGAGGCCCACGTCCACCCACTTGCTGTAGTCTGGTCTGAGCTAGTCCAAGTCTGCGTTATTATTTTTTTCGGCCTTTCTGCGCAAACCATTGCCGTCCGAGGATGAGTCCAATTAGAGCGGTGCCGGCCCCCGGGGACCGTATAGACATCGGCGCAGCGCCGCGAGCCGCGCGAGAGCGCAATACTCGGAATATTTCTCAAATCACCGGTTGTCCTTTGCTCTCTCGCTTGGCCGTATAATAGAAGAGGTAGATGCGTGCGAGCGCGAAAAGTGTGGAGGGAAAAAAGCCGCGAGGAGCCCAAAAGGGAAAGAAGAGGGAGGGAAATTTGCGGCATCGAAGCCGAGATTGGTTTTGCCCAGGCGAAATGACACGGCCGAAAATTACAGAGGGCTGCCGTTCCTGCCTTTCTCTTTCTCTTTCTCTTTCTCTTTCTCTGCGCAAATTCGACGAGCTGTTCGCTACGGCTGGCTTATGTGTGTAGGTGCCACTGCGGACTTTGGCTACCCGATCATTTCGTTCTCTTCCAATGCCACGTCGCCGACTGTATAAACACACATATATCCTAATTCCGTCCGGCTTTTACGCCGCGTAATTTGCACTCGGGCCAATAAAAACTCCGAGTTTTATTTCGCTTTAATGAGCGCGCTTCGCCTCTCTCTCCTATAGTATATACGCGTCCGTCTGTCTCTCGTCGGCGGGCGGATTCTTTCGGGAGAGAAGTAGGAGCTGACAATTAGATCGGCCGTTATAAGCGGATCTCGGCGTCGAGAGTAAGGGCGATTATTTATTCGAAGCGAAAGAGAGGAGGGGAGAAGAAATAGTGCGGAGCAGTCACAGAATTATCGAGAGAGGCCTTTCTTACACAGTGTTACAGTGATCTCCACTTAGGGTCCGATTTTTCGGCTTGGCGTGCTGCCGCGATACGCGTCCTCGCAGCTTTATCGCCCTCTTTCATCTCCGCTCCTCTCTCTCACTCCTTTCTCCTATACTATATATGCGTATGCGCATCTATCTACAGTCAGTGTGCGAGCAATTTGGAGCGCGCATACCGGCGCGCCACGGGGCACGGGGCCCGCTCATTTTCAAAAATACCCGGCAAAACGATTCGGCTGCGCTATTACTCGGCCGGCCAATCTTTTCACCATTATTTCTCTCTCTGGCTCCTCCTTGCGCGCAGTTCGCGACATTTTTGCACAACGCGAGCTCCCTCGAATTTAACTAACGGACAAAGGAGTAGCTGCTGCTAGGCCGAGGGCGCATTTAGAGAGCTGGCTGCAGCAGCGGCAGCGGACAGATACAGATATGCTAATACCCGAGTCGTTTACGCGTGATATATGGCCAGACTGACGGACGCGCGCTTGGTCCTTCTTCTCTCTCCTCCCCCCCCCCCCCAGACGGAGCGGACGCGCATAACGAGGCCCTGGCACGACTTACAATCGCTGTATCCCCCCCCCCCTCCCCTCCTTACCACGCTCGCTTGGTGGGTCCGCCGGCCGATGCACGCGGGAATTAACGAAGCAGCGAGAAGCAAATTGAATCAGGTCCCAGATCGGACTGCTCTCCTCTTCTCTCCGCCGCTCCGCTCCCGCGACTCCACCGGGTGGTAGGCTCGCTCCAAGTTCCGCCGCCGCGCGGCAGGCGAGGAGAATGCATAAAACAATGCCGCTGCCGCTGCGGATCGAAAAGCGCGGGCGCGCGC
>CM053171.1:7593174-7627581 GCA_012977825.3 Pteromalus puparum | reverse complement strand
GGGATTAAGCGAGGCGGAGCAAATTGAATCAGGTCCCAGATCGGACTGCTCTCCTCTTCTCTCCGCCGCTCCGCTTCCGCGACTCCCCGGGTGTAGGCTCGCTCCCAAGTTCCGCCGCCGCGCGGCAGCGAGGAGAATGCATAAAACAACTGCCGCTGCCGCTGCGGATCGAAAAGCGCGGCGCGCGCGCGCGAGAGAGGAGAGGAGAGCTCCTCCTCCCTCCTTACTCCTCTGCACTCCTTACCCATGCACAAAGCCGCGCGAAACACTGCGCGAGGCTATATCCGCTGATTTTTATCGACCCCTTCCCCTTATTTATATATATTGTCTCTCTCCTCTCTCTCCTCTCTCTGCCGCGCGCATGTGCATAGTCGATGAGTGACGGAAATAGCCGCGCGCGCGGCTGCTGATTTCGCGTGCGGCCACAGCAGCAACCGCGCCCGCTGCATCAGCGAGGACGAGCGAGCCGCTGGAATTCATTGTTTATAAGCCGGAGGAGCAGCAGCCGATCGAGGCCACATTCGTTTCCAGCGGCGGCGGCAGCAGCAGCCCCCCGCTAACGAGCCGGAATTTTCAGCGGATGCAAATGAAGCTGGGGGGACGCGATCGGCAGAGATCTTACTTTGCGGCGGGGCCGAGAGCTGCGCGCGCGCGCACGGCCGATAAAGCTTCCGCGATTCGGAGATCTAGATAGTCCCGCGCTCGCTGCTCGGCTCTCTCTCGCTCTCTCGTGGATCACTCAAGTGACTCAAGCCCCGCGACGAGCGATCTCCTGCACAGTCTATATACAAGCAAAAATCCCGAGCCTAATGGCGCCGATGATCGGTTCCGCGCGCTGTCCTCCTGGAACTGCGATTCCCGGCTGCACAGCAAGCCAGTGAGCGAGGAGAGAGAAATTCTGCGGGAGGCGTTGATGACAAGAGAGTCGTTGCGATTTTTCGAAATTCGAAAAAGGGACTCTAGCCAGTGAGCTGGGTATACAGTAGAGCGAGCGAGAGAGAGACACGGCGCGCGGCCCGCTGCAGAGTGCTGCATAATCACTACAATTACCTTCCCGCCGCCACGGGATTGCTTCCGAGAAGACGGCAAGAAGCCGAGACAGGCTTGGGCGACGAGAGAGGGGACGCGAATCGGCACCGGCGAGTCGTGCGGCAAAGTGATTCTCAGCCGCGCGCGCACTTATCCTACTCGGCCATCTGCGAAATGAGAGGAAAAAATCAAACAATTTTTTGCCTCGCTCGAGCCGCGCGCGAAAAATCCAAATCAGCCCCGCGGGAATTGAAAAGCTCGCGGTCTCCGGGATTAATGAACGGCGAAATTTGATAGCGCTTCTCTCGTGTCTCCTCGTCGTTTCCCGGTTTGCGGGGGGATTTCCGTCAAGTGCGTGAATTAATTGAAACGGTAACTCGAACGAGTCCCGCAAATCGCGCTGCCGCTGATTTTTCGCAAACTTATCGCTCGCATAGCGAGGATTTATTTCGAGCCCGGGGAGAAATTTGAATTTCCACGGAGAAACATTCATGAAGTGGTGTGTATCGCTATTATCCTCCGCCTATTCTTTTTCCGCTTCGTACCGCTTTTTCAAAAAATTCCAACAGCTATACAGCGCAAGCGCTTCCAAAAAGGATAGCGAGACGCTGCGGAGAGTTATACGAGTACGGTATATAATACTGGCATCAGCGCGCGCTCGAAAGGGAAAGAGCATCGCAGCAATGCGCGCGCGGATGTATCGGCGCGAGTCGTAAGTAGGTAGGTTTTACGATGATCTTGCGGCTCGAGCGAGCGCATAAACTCGCGGCTCGATAAGCCGCTCTAGCTCTCTCTCTCTCTCTCTCTCTCGCGCGCGCGCGCGCTCATGCAAGCCTTCGCTCGCTCTCTATACTGATACTGCGCGTTGGCCGCGTTCGCTCTACAGTTTCGTATACTCTCCAGGATGTGCTCGGTCTCGATAATCGCGACAGGTGCTTCACATACTACGCGAAATCAAGGCGTTATTCAGCGCTCCCAACGTCGAGAAGCGACCAAAAATATTTGCTCAACCGCGCGCCCCAAAGTGCAGGTAGCGTCCTCGCGGCAGAGTCATTCCTCAGGGCAAAGTGCCGAGTCGTTGAATCGAAATGGCTCGCTAATTAGCTCGGAAATGATCGAGAGCTAGCAGCTCGCACTCACTTAGCTCGAATGACGCTGCAGCGCGTGAAAAGAGTAGGGGGAGCTGCTGCAGGCGGCGCGATTTAGGGGCAGAGCCACTATAATATGTATTAGATAATAGCAGAAGAAACCGCGCGCGGAAGAAAGCCCGTGTGTTGGGGGTATACTGCACCTATGTAGGAGAGCCGAGAGAGAGAGAGAGAGAGAGCCAAGGGACGTATCCCGGGCGAATACTGAACAAACTCGTAAAGCCTCTTAACGGTCCATAATTTTACAACGTTCTATAATAACCGCGCGCCAGCTCTAGCCGCAGCTGCAACGAGCTGCAGAGAGAGAGAGAGAGAGAGAGCGTATAATGCGCCGGCTCGAGAAATAGTTTAAGGAATTCTTATACGTGCACACACACGTGCTGCGGCTATATAAATATACTCAGCTTGCGGAAGGACGAACTCGCGTTTTGCCTGCGCTGCTCGGCGTTGCAGCAGTCCATTGACTCGACGATTATTTACGGCCACTCGAAATTCTCTACACCTTGTCTGCCGGGCTTTCGGTGTCCGCTGCGGCTGCTGCTGCTTCCTCGTGCACCTCTGCAGCGCGCCGGAGAGAATATTATATAGCTGCGACTGCTACTCTATACGCGCATCGCTGCAGAACGAGGAGGAAGTGAAAAGAGCGAGTTTGTCGACCCAGACGCACTTGTAGTCCTCTTGGGTAGCCCTAGGCGACTAATCACGCTCTCCACTAGATGCATCTCGTCTCGTAAAATTTTGCATTTTTAGACCCGCTGGATCGTCTTTCGCGGATGCTTTCTAATGCGCCTTACTTGTGTATTATAATGCGCGAGAGGGATAGAGGAGAAAGCGTGGAATTAAGTAAATATCTCGCGGAAAAGTGTGGTGGAGCTAGCTGCATCGTATAATGACGCACTCCGATGTTTGCATATTATTATTTAGAAAGCTTGTTACGCCCGGCGTTCTGCTCAGCTTTACAATAATGATTTCTTTGTAAAAGTATCATCCGGCACAATATTATAACAACGGTCACCCGCGCTACCACAAAAATCGCATTATAAGAGTCCAGCGGCTAAATGAGTTTTTAACGAGCTTTAAATTTTAGCGTCAGCGCGATAAAGTGATTTCGAATGATATCATAACGACGCACAATGCGTCGGAGCGCGATGCTCTTGTTGCGATTGCAAAAAATGCGCAGATTTCGCGCAAAGATAATTTCGCACGTGGAGCGTACATTTGCAAAATGTCAAACTGCACTCGTTAAACTTTTTCCCGCACGCGGCGCGCGTGTACTACACTGCACGTATACGAAGTACGTTTGCCAAGGTCGCACTTTCAAGAAGCGGCTTAAGTGCATTAAAATTATGATGAAACAAGACGGGGATGAAAATGACTGTACATTCACTTAACCCGTTGAATTTAACGAAGGGAATCATTACGCGTATAATAAGGCGCGCCGCGTTCTCGTAAAATGAAAACAAATACCGCGGAGGACGAGGAAAATTCATCGGCCATCGTCGATGCGGCGCTCGTGCGCGAAGCGGGGAAGAAATTTACCGAGGATTAAGAATCGATGATGCGCCAACGCTCGCTCGCATCCCGGCTTATCTCGAACGAGCATAATCCTCGCTTGATGCTCTCGACGCAGCCTACGCGCTCGCGCACATAGGCGACGGGATGAGGATCGAGAGGACGCGCAAAGTCGCGAGGGACAATAGTAAATCAGCCCAGAGTTATAAGACTCGGTACTATCGCGGGCAAATGATTAACCCGCGTCCGCGCGTGTAACTATAGTTATTAGCAGCTGTACGAGGACGATTAGTCGCTGGAGCTTTTTAGCCGCGCGCAGGAATTCCTCTGGAAGCCGGAGAAAAAGCCGCAATTCGATTATGGTTTTTAAGAGACACCCCGCTCTCCTCGCGTGCTTCGAGTTCATCCAGATGGCGTTTCCGATCCGTCGATTCCAGGTTTTCTCCGCGAGATGCGTGCAGTGCCGAGCGGGAGAGGGGAAGGGGGAGGCTATATAGGCAAGAAGGAGAAGCAGCAGCAGCAGCAGCAGCAGCAGCAGCAGCAGCACAGAGAGAAAGAGAAAGGTTGCAGCGGCGCAGCATATAAGGAGAGGAGTAGTCGCAGGATTGAACCGTAAAATGAGAAACAATTAAGCTTTTATAGAGTTACAATCCGCGAGGCAGCGAGGGGTCTTGCGATCTCTCTCTCTCTCTCTCTCTCTCTTTTCCTCGTCTGTTACAACTTGTTGCGAGCAGAAGCAGAAGCAGCAACAGTGGCCTCAAGGTTGAGAATACCGAAGTGCGCAAAAAGAAGCAGCCGGGAGAGAGGATATCGAATAGCTCCGTAGATTCCTATACAGGCTACGCGATCCTCTCCTCAGTGTATCGGCTTTATGCGGCGCTTATTTTCGTCTCGCACACATACCCACATATACGGCCGACAATCGACTCTTCCCGCGTTTCTCGCATTTCTTTCCGTCTCTCGCGCTCGCGCTCGAGAACGATGCGCTCGCCTGCCCACGAGACATTCGGCCTTCACGCGTCAGCTCGAGCATAATCAGGCGAAATAAATACGGGCGAATATGACGCGCGCGCCGCGCGAGATCTTATCTGCTGCCGTGCCGCAGCCGAACGAGAGCCGCGGCATTGTTGTGCGCTTAGCGCTTGCCGTTTAATCCAAACCTGTCTCCTTTTCTCGCTCGGTAGCCGATGTCGGTACACGTATGCGCCGTAAACAAACACGATAACACGATTTCTCCAGCCGATGCCAACTGCTCGCGGCTCAGTGTGAGCTCGGCGCGACACTCGGGAAAGAAAAGACGGCAAAACGGGCAAATAATTAAGAAACTCGAGGTGGCCGCCGCCGCTGCTTTCGCCCAACTCCGATTGCTCCTTTTCGCCTGCTCCCAATCCGGGCATGTGCGTATAAGCTGTATGGAATAACATACGAGAGGGAACACGATTTCTCGCTGTACCGCGCTGTGTAATCCGGGCACGCTTTGTCGACAATCATCTGGCCGGACACTTACCGAAGCGGTTCGCGGCTCTCGAGTTTACGCGTATTTGAGCCCGCGGTACGTCAGGCGTGTCACTGCGAAATTCTCCTCGAGAGGCCCGGGTCTGCGTCATTTGCATCCTCCGATTCCGCCGCCGCACATGTCGATCGGTAATGAGCAGCCGAGAGCACCGGAGCTGGAACGGGCGATGTTTAGCGCTAATCGTTTTCGGCGCAAAAAATCGCCCGACCCAAAAGCCCGGCGAGTCCGCAATTTACAAAGATTGCGCGGGCTCGGCATAATATAGAACCAGCGTCGCTAAATCGGCTTCTCATTTATATTTATTCGCGTAACTCCGTCTTTATAGAGTTGCTCCATTTACCGGGAGCTTTTTCGCGCGAGTAAGAAGCAGCCAGCAGAGCAGCAGTCTCCGTTTGGCTCTCCTGGGAGCCGCAGAAGCTGCAGGAGCTACTCCGAGCACGCGCGCGCGTAATATAGAGATCGCGTCGGCGCTATAAGGCCTTGAAGTAGTCGAACGATTCCGGCAAACAAAATTTTACTCCCCGCTCTCTTGTGCGTCGGATCAGCGTTTCTGCCTCCTTTTCTCGGACTTTTTTTATTTTTTGCCGCCACTGCCCGGATAGGTCTTAACGAGTACCGGTAATATTATTCCGCGCGCGCGGCCGTCATCCTTTTTCAATCGTCGACACGTTTTACGGCAGGAACGCTATCAAATTTAATAAACCTTCATGGGAGAGGAAGGTTACTCTCCATGAGTATTTATAACTCGTGTAGAATTTTAATGAGGCCGCGACGGCGTGTCGCAAAAACTCTCGGAAACTCAGAAAAACGCACGAGACTTTGATTCGCGGCCGTAATCGCGCTCATGCAGGGTATCTTTATATAACGCAGCAAAGGCAACGAGAGAGACAGCGCCTCTACCCGCATGTTTATCTATCAATTAGCTACCAGGCTCACAATGGCCGGTGTGAATTACGATGATCCTGACGCATAAATCGCGACCTCTCTCCTAGCTTCTCCGCAGTAAAATGCGGGAAAACACACACACACACACAAAAGATCGCTCGATCTAGTCGCTTACGTAAAGTAATTAAAAGCCAGGTGGTAATTATCGAAGCTCTCCCGGCAATTTATACCTCCGCGCTGACTGGAAAATACGCGCCCGCGCGAGAGACTTCCTGCTTTTTAGTTTTTGGAGAAAGCGCGCATTCAAATGAGTCGAGCATCGCGCCGCGCGCGCGATAATCCAGTCCCTGAGCTGCAGGTCCATCCCGGAAGTGGCTCCGTATAACGTACGGCGAGGGGGAGTCGTGCGAGAGAAAGTGCATCACGCACAGCTTCATCTTTCCCGGCACTCGATGGCAAATGTGTGCCACTTTCGAGCTGCTCTCCCGCAGGCGCTGCCCGATAAGATAAGCCCGAGCGAGCGCGCGCGCGCGCGAATAAATTACGGGAACGCCGAGTCTTTCTCTCTGCAGTTCTCCCGTCGTGGTTCGAGAGGCGATCGACCGAACGAATTACCGCAGCTCGCCGGGAGAGACGAGGCTTCGTTATGCGGCTTCGAAAGGATATAGGCGACCACGTGTGGGCGTACGTCGGCGCAAAAAGTCTCGATCCCTCCACTCTCATCCTGCGCTATGTACCTTTCGTCTGGACATACAAGTGTCCCGTCGTCGAGTGCTTTCAGACGATATTCTTTGCGTAGCCCTGCCTCCTACGGATTATAACGTCTGCGCGGAAGCTCGGATGTATTCGCTCGGGTAGACCGCCGGCGAGAGAGGAAGCTGACGTAATCTCTCCATCGACAATTTTATGGGAAACACGGGAACACGGCTACGACTCGGACAATAATTATACCCATATGTATTTACGAGATGCGGGGGGAATCGCGCGCGAGTCAGTGCAAATACGCGTCCGCAGTATATTTTCAGAGTGTGGGATTTCACTTTCACATTTTGATCGTCGTCGTTGCGAAAAAGTCGCATAAACGGTTTTTACTATAAATTACCGTGACCGGTAATGATATCGTCGGCGATGCAGTAATAATCTCATTCAACTCGAGCCCGGCGCACAGGCAGTAAATTTTTCAATTAATTCGACGCGCTTTTTCGACGACCGCAAGTTCCGATCGTTCGGCTTGCAAATCTTGACCTACGGCTCTTTCTCTCTCGGCGGCTGCCGAGGGTTCGCATAACTTGGCGCCGTAACTACGTATATACACGTACTATGCGTATGGGCGCGTCGATTTACGGGTCTGCTGTCGGATTAAAAATCTCTGCCCTTATAACGAGCCATAAATTAGCCGGAAAATGATCGGACGTCTATAGGTATACAAGATATACATAGGCCTCTTCACGCGAGAGGTGTACACTGTATACAGCTTATACGTCTATTTCGCGCGAGCGCAGCTCGTTTGCGCACGTCAAGCGCGCGGCGCGTCCAGCGTTTTAATAGTCCCATTAATGCGAGCATTAGAATCAATCGGAGTCAGACTGTCCGCGAGAAAGACCAGCTGCTCGTCAATATTTTAATGAGACCGGTAAATAAATCGTCGCGAAAAATGGCTTATGCACTAATTTTTGTTTACTGTACCGCGACTGTCTATACACACCGCGTGTAATACACAATATTAAATAACAGTACGGCAAACAGGTTTCCGTGACTCAGCCGCGCATGTAGGCAATAAAATGGATATTGTTCATAAAGCGCGCGTCGGATCGAGAGCCGCTTCTAATAATAGACGCTGAATGCAGTCGGACCACTCGTCCGCGGAGGACTCTGCTCTCCTTATACACGCTCGCATAAAAGTGCAGCGCCAAGGCCGGCTGGCATCTGCGCAGATTTGAGTCGAAGACTTTTCTCCGCGGTGCACTCGTTATATATACGGAGGGGGATGCGATCGAGTGCATTCGTGATTCGGCGGCGGCGGCGGCGGCGGCGACAAGGTTTCCAACTTAAAATTCCAGCAGAAACGCGTGCGCCTCTGCTTTGTAATTCGACGCGAGGGCTCTGACGTGTGCACCGGGCAGAGCTCCGCAATACGCGTATATTCAAATGCGCGAGAGAGCCCGGCATCGTATGGAAATCGGCTGTTACGAATATTATCGGCTGCCGCCGCGGGACTCGTATATAAATTGACGCGTTTCCTCCTCTTATTTTGCCCTCCTCTCTCTCTCTCTCTCTCACACAATCTCACTGCTACTCGCGGACCGGCATATCGAATTCGCTCTTGGGTTGTTGAACTTTTTGGGCACTCGGTTTCAATTCCACCCTCTCGGCGCCCTCTCTTCCGCGAACAAATTATGAGCGAATTTATGCGCCTCGTCGAGGCATAAATTCGAGTTGACGTAGCGTGCGATACCTCTATTTTCACGGAGGACCGTTGCGCAACGGCCACATTCACGTAACGTAGGAAAGGAATATAGGTACTCGAAGCGAAGAGCTCGCGAATAAAGAGCGCGGCGGCACCTCGTTAAAATCAAAAGTTAGTGTCTGCAGGGAGAGAGACATCAGGGAGGCGGGTTAAAAACGCGCGCGAATCGCTAATTACGCCGCGGGACGGAGTACGTAAAGACGCCAATTACGCGGAGTATTTAAAACGACGAGCGAATATTTACCGTCGCTCGCTCGTAGATCCTGCATAGCCCGGGCTCTATCGCAGGCTTATATCCGTATATCGTCAGCGCGGCCGTTTCTCGCGCGTCCGCCGAGCTGCAATGAAAGCTTAACGGGAGGCCCGGCGAAATATCTCGCGAGCGCGCGCGCAGCTCCTCTTTCGCCTGGGTGTACGTCAGCAGCGGGGGGAGAGAAGTGAGAGAGAAGTAAGAGAGAGAGAGAGAGAGCATCAGCCGGAATGATTTAGCTCGCGTGCCTGCGCGTCTCCATGGCTGTCCGAGCCCTCGCGGCGGCAGCTTGCACGTGTGGCCGTGCTGCGCTGGCGGGGGGACTAGTTTATAAATCAGCGATTCGCAAAAACCCGGGGGATGGTAATTGAGATATTCGGGCCGGGAAAGTGGCGTGCGCGGCATTTAACTGAAAGTGTCGTCGCGCCAGCTGCTCACGAGAGAGAGAGAGAGAGAGAGCATTTCGAAACCCCCGCCGCCCGACCACCGACACGTGCGGCGTAAATTTCAGTTATGTCGCTGGATTATATCATATAGTACTATATGTGCACGCGTGGGTCGTATTATGCACCGCAGTCGGTAAAATTCTGGAGATTCGCGCGAGATTTACGCTCGTTCTAAAACGCGCTCAGTACCTAAATCTCCCGCTCCGCTTATAACGAGCTTTGCGCGCACACGGTTGATGAAATTAGACGATTAGAGATCGTAAGCCGATGCTACACGGGGGAAACTCTCGGAACAGCGCGTTAATCCTTTCAAAGCTCGAGATTAATGCAGGCTCGAATGCAGGCGAATCGTCAAAGTTATGGCGCGCACGTATCGCTTTGTTATGAGGCGAGCGTGATGTATGTCGGCCGCGCGGCTCCCATAATCCGAAAAAGTCTTCTCTATATGTGTGCGAGCTGTGGAGAGTCGAGAGGGTCGCCTATTTCTTCACGGGGACAGTCCGAGTTCTGCGCCGAGCAATGCGATGCGGAGGAGGGAAAACGACGCGGTATGAACCTGTCCGTCGCATATAAATAAGTCTCTTAGGTTAGGGGGCAAAGCCGCAGCTTTATGGGAGACACGGATGCCGTGAGTTATGCGGAAGGAATGTATGCCGCAGCTGCGGGGAGGGGGCTAATTCAACGATTTAACGCGCGGATGTGAATCTATCCCACGGAAACGCGCTGGAGCGCGAGCGAGAAAAAATCCATGTGCTTTTCAAGACTATTATGCTCTCTCCGAGCCTCTTCTCTCCCTTTTTTTTCCTACCTGGACTCGAGCTGCTGCCGTTCGCTCATTACAGAAACGGTTCTCAAAATTGAGCTTTTTTTTCGATGTAATTATACACCGAGTGATTTATATTTCGAAGAACTCGGCGCTTTTTCGAAAAGAAAACGCGCGTGTGTACTTTAGCGCCTGGCTGACGAATGAGCGGCCGCAATAAATTGCACCGAGCATGCAAACTCGACGACTCGTATGATCCGCCGATGAATTTTTACAACGATCGAACGGAGGAATAAGGAAAAAAAGAATGACGCGCGAGCGGATGAATGATGCATGCATTTTTTAAGCAATCATCGCCCGGCTGAATCTCGGCGGCTCGAAAAAGTGGCGAAATTAAAATTAACGCGGACACGCTCCGAGGGATCGAGTTTTTATGCGGTTTCCCGGTGAAAAGGCATAAAACTTTTATCAATGAGCGGAATCGATCAATTATGGAATAGTATACGGAATCCGTTCGCTCTCCTCGGCAAGAGCGGCGGACGCGAGGAGCGAGAGTCCGGTCAGCGGCTCGGCGAATAAGCCGAGAACGAGTTTTGGGGTCCAACTACCGAATCACGCGGCGAAATTTATTGTCAAGCCGGCGCGCGCGCGGCAGCGAATGCATTTACACAAAGCAGAGAAGAAGAAGAAGAAGAAGAAGAAGAAGAAGAAGAAGAAGAAGAAGAAAGAAGAAGTGGAGATGTGAGAATTGACGTTTGCAAGAGAGAGAGAGAGAGAGAGAGAGAGAGAGAGAGAGAGAGAGAGAGAGAGAGAAGCTAGCCGCGCGCGCTCGAAGGCGTGGACGATTTTTTGTGTCGGGATTCTCCTCCGACTTCCACGCGGGCTGAGAAAAAGTTGGGGAGTCGAAGCGAGAGAGAACGACTGCTACGATGCTTTGTGCCGCAACAAAGCCACACTTTTCTAGCAGATACTCGGCCTAATGGATAATTAATTTTTGATAAATCGTCCCTGCGTGACTTGCGCCTCCGCGGGCCGGCCTAATTTGTATTTCGATTTCGCATAAAAGACACTAGCTCTGGGCCCCTCATCTCCCTCCCGAGTCCCGAGCGATGCAGCGATCCCTTCCCCTCCTCCCGGTGCAGCGTGACTCTCAGCACTCTCGCTCCAGGCCGGCTATAATGTTTGAGATTATTTTGTCAAAGTCATGCTTTTGTGTCCGGACTCTCTGCATACAAGCGCGGCTCGCGTGCGTTGCATTCCTCCGCTCGAAATCTGCGTCTACATCGTCAGCTCGTCAGCCGTCCCCGTGGAGGGATTTTGTAAACAGTGCGTTTTCAAAGCCTCCAGTCCGCGAAAACACAATTCGAGCCGCGGGTAATTTAAGCGTAATTACACTCGAAGTGAGCGAGGAGCCGAGGAGAGATGAAAGGAGTCGGCGTCCACTCCCGCGTGCGTTATTATACAAAAGTCCCATAGACCAGGAGAACTGTGGGCGACATAAAGCAAGGTCAGCCTTGGTGTGCGAGGGAGTCGGCACGCACGCTCGGTGCGCGCGAAAGAGAGGAGAGCAAAAAAGCGGAGAACCGCGAGTAGGAAAATTACTCGAACGACCAGTCTTCCTCTGCACAGCCTCGTTTCGGAGCAGCACGCAACAGGTCGTTGTGAGAATTTTTAATAAACATTTCGCGTATAATTACACGCGGAACCACGCGGCTATAGAGGTAAAAAAGCTTCGGAGCTGAGAGGAGGACTCGAAAGGAGGAAAAGGCAGATGAGATGTTGGGT
This sequence comes from Pteromalus puparum, assembly GCA_012977825.3. Classification (NCBI taxonomy): domain Eukaryota; kingdom Metazoa; phylum Arthropoda; class Insecta; order Hymenoptera; family Pteromalidae; genus Pteromalus; species Pteromalus puparum. The sequence continues at coordinate 7,615,780 of CM053171.1, read as the reverse complement.
CGGGCAGCGAAGAGAAAAAAGCGATAATACACATAGCCGAGAAAGATAGGCTTCTGCGGAGTTCCGAGGCAGACAAACCTCCGCTCGCGAGCGGTGCAGAAACTAGTTCTGAACGAGCGAGCACTCGTGTGTGTGTGTGTACGAAACGAGCGGTGTATACTCGGGCTAATAGTAGCGGCATGCCGAGCGCCGATCGCTTTACTCCACGGACGGTCGCGTAATCCAACGTAATTAGACGTAACAACTTCTCCGTTACTCGCCGCGCAGAGCTATTTCTCGCGCTCTCTCGCATGCCCAGGCTGCCTCGTTCACCGCCGCGTCACCCCGATCGCGCTGCTCTACGTACAGTTTAGCCGGATGAAAAAACTCTCGGCGTTTCGCTAAAAATAGAGCCTACTCCGGCTATTCTAATCGTTCTTCGAACGGCGCTCGATTTACTTGCTGCGTTTACTAGTCTGCGTCATTTTTACGTGCGGATGTTGCTCTCTCGACTCACCTGAAACAGAAAAGAGGATGCGTGGCTTAGAATTTCGAAATCGCAAAAATGAGGGAAGAACGCGGCTCTCTCTCTCTCTCTCTCTCTCTCTCGAGGTCTTAGCGTAATGCAATTTCGCTCGCGTCTAGGCTGGCGTGCACGTCGAGCTAATGCCATAAGATGCTCTCGGATCAACGCTTGGCTGCGCAGCGGCAGCATCTCGGCCTACGCACAAGCGAGCAGCGCGGCCGCCTTATCCCATCGGGAGTCCTAGAGGTAATTTACTCGCCGTTCTCGTCCCCCGTCCCCCGTCTCTCTCTCTCTCCGCTCCTTCTCTCTATACCGTGTGCCTTCTTCTCGAATACCTCCGCAGTATGCCTTCTATATACGTATACCTATATGCCTGACAAGCGCTAACTCACTTCGCGTTCTATATCTTCCCGTGTAGAGCCTCCAACTTTTGATATTTTAATTTTCCGTTCAATTTGTATCGAAGAGTATAGTTGACGCCGGAGCATAACTATTATAGTTCAACGGGGGACTGTGCCACAGGAATTCCAATCGAGTCGACTTGGCTCGACTTGGCGGACGATCAAATGTGAATTTTCTCCTGCAGCTGCTGCCGCTGATTTCTATTCGACGCGCAGAGAGCAAAGTCGTCCCCAGTGCATTAATGCCGTCTACGGCGCGACAGGATCGAGCGCAGCGGCTAGTTGACAAATGATGAGTGTTTGCTTAGAGGATTGCCACGTTTTACGTCATTGAACATTACCGATCCGCTGCGCGGATTGATCGCTTCGACGAATTGAAAAAAGAGCGGCCGTTTCTCAATTTTTATATGTGTACGCCGATACGCATATAAAAACTCGTTCTTTTTTGCGCTTGTGCCTCGTAACCGGATACTCGGGCCATTTGTCAAATAAATCGACAACCGAGCCGTCTAATGCACACGCCTATAACGGTTAGATTCTATTAATCTCTCTGCCGAGGTCCGCTGCGTTGAAATTAATTTGGAGTCGATTCCGAGACGGTGAATGCGGAGTAATGAGATGCATTGAAGAGGAAATAATATCGATACTCGGGGAGCGCGCAAGAGCGAAAAGTGACACCGGGTACGTGCAAACGAGAGGAATCCCCGTAAGAGAAGAGTCGAGAGAGATGAGCCGCTGCTTTACGGCCCCGCAGCAGCAGCAGCAGCTCGGACCAAATGAAACGGGACGACTGGAGCCTCTCTCTCTCTCTCTTTCCCTCTCGCATATAATATACCTGTATACGTCCGTCTGTCCGGCTGTCGGTCCGCGTGTGTGCGTGCGAGTGCGAGTGCGAGCGTACGATTCCGCCGGGATTTTTGCTCTCGCATTTCGTGGCCCGTCAAAATATTTCCGAAACAAGTCGCGATTAACATTGACAAACCCGAGCGGTGCGCTACGCGAGAGAGCTCGGAGGGAGCTGAGAAATAAAAGGGCCTGCTTAATGCTCGAGCTTCAATTAGCACGTCCCTATCGTCGAATCTAGACAAGCTTCCAATAAAAAGGGCACAAAGCGAGCAACTTGACTGCAGCAGCTCGGCGAAGGAGGAAGCGCGGGAGTACGCGCATACAGCGGAACGAGCGAGAGAGAGAGAGAGAGAGAGAGAGAGAGAGAGAGAGAGAGAGAAGCAGAGGAGAGAGCTGCGCTGCGAAAGAAGAAAAGAGAACCCGCGTGCTCTCGGCTCTCTTTTTCTCTCTCTTTCTCTCCGAGTTTTCGCTGTTGCTCGCTCGCTCGCTCGCGTGGCATCGCGGGACCCGGTATAATTAATACGAGCCCCGTGGAATGCCGGTCGTCTCACTCTCTCGCTCGCTCGCTCGCTCGGCAGCCCTGACCAGTTTCCATACCGGCCTCCACGCGGCTCTTCCCTTATACACTCCGCGTGCGCCGGAGCCGGCTACCTGCGCCGCTCGGCGGTCAGCGGAGAGCAGAGAGAGAGAGAGAGAGAGAGAGACGCAGAGAGGGAGACGGCTGCGCGAGAAAGAAAATAGGAAGGGCCCCCGAACGAGAGGGGCCCCGAGAGGGAGAAAGTTATAGAGGGAGAGCCGGCCGATCGAACATGCCGGGCACATACTCCGCCGCCGCCAGGATAGATCCGGCGGGGAGAAAAAGACGCCGAGGAGCTCTGATGAAAAAGATAGAGAGAGGAGAGAAAGTGAGAAAGGGAGAGAGAGAATACGGAGGATGCTGCGAAGCGAGCCTCGGGCGAGACTAGAAAATAGCCGAGCTCTTCCTTTTGTCCGCGCTATCTAATGCGCGAAATGGACTCAACTTTTCCATGTTTAAATTATAAGAAAAAATGCCGTCTCGAGTTACGCGTCCTGCGTTTTTTCATCTTTTTTTTTAATCTTTATTTCTTCCTCCATTGTAAATAGAGGCGGGCTCGGAAAAAAGTGCGGGCACAAAAAACCGAATGGCGCGTATTATGGAGGCTGGGAGGGTTCCGGTTTACGAGCGCGCCGCTTCGAATCCGAAAACTACCTTTCTACCTTCTCGTTCTCTTTTGACAAGCAGTTTTCAAAACACTCGCGGCCTCCTCATTGTTCGGGGCCAAACGTGCCCTAGTGCAGAGATCGCTTATGTATACCAGTATACAAGTGCAGCCGAGAATGAGAGAGCGGGTACACCTGCGCGCACACGCGCTCCTGCAGACTAATGCTCCCAGCGGCTTTATTGTCGTGTCCCAAGGTGGCCGCAGCCGATTCGTATAATATGAACGAGCGCTTCCTCGCTATTATACACACGTGTGTCTGTGACTCACATGCTGAAAGCACGTTGACGCGTCCGTGATTGAATTTTGCCATAAATTATGTAAATGCGCGCCGAGACCAACTCTCGCGGAGAGATTTTGCTCCGAGCGTATACAGCTACGCGAGCTATATACGCTCTTTCTCATGCCGGTTGCGCAACGAAATTACACGGAGCACGCGCGCGCGAGCCTAATAGTTCAATGCGTCTCGATATCTCCGGATAGAGCGCAAGAGTTACTATCAATTAGCTGACCGCTGGAAATCCGCGCGAAAGGCGGTTTAATTGAGTCCATCCTTCATTAGGCCGTCGATCGAAATTTCAGGCTCAGCTGGCGCGAGTATCGGGAATCGTTTCACCTTTTGTCCGATTCCTGCGCCCACTCCCTCGAATATTATACAAGCTGTGTTATACCGGGTCTACCTTCTCTTTTCGCGGTCTATCAATCTTTCCCCGATCGACCAAATCTCGAGATAAGCCTGCGGGAAGAGGTCGCGCGCATCCGATACTCGCCGCGGAGAAAAGCGGCAGAAAATTCACGTTTGTACACGGTCGATGGGAATATGCGGGTCCGAGTGCCCACGCACTTTCTCGTTCTACCGATTACTTTTACTCTCGCGCGCGCGGCTAAGTAACATATCACTCGGGCTCGCACTTGCGGCTCGTACTTTCTCCGGCGGATTCGCGAGTCCGCCTGCGATAGTGTGTATGTGTGTAGGTACACGTATGCGCCAATCGGACCGCCCAAGTTCGATAAATTTGTTGAGGAAATCGCGCCGAGCGTATCAGCGTAAAAAAGAGCCGTCGTTATCTGGGAAAAAGCGGGAACTTGTACTGTCTGCAGCCGATCGAACGCTCCGATCTCGGATCTCGCGAGTATATACATAGACGTTGGGAGAAATTTTCGCGCTCCACAGCTGCACGGAATATTGAGCAATATCTCTATATTTTCTCACTGGGCCTCGCGATCCTCTCGCGCAAGAGCTCGTAGGTCTGGCAATAATTTTATGATTCATGCCGGATCGTTTAATTTCTTTCGAACTTTCAGAAATATCCATATAGAAGAGAATGAGATTTAATATTAAAAGAGCGATTTCCCATCTGTATACTTCGAAGCCCGCCGCGCGCACGAGTGGGATTAACTAACGTTTCGAAAGATACGCTGCGCGCGCGTCATAGCTCCATTCAGCCTGGAAATCAGTCTTGCGCAATCTATTGCTGATTTTGAGTTTTTCATATCTCTCGGAGAAAATTTCACTTCTTTGACTTTCGATAGCACGCGTGCACCTGCGCGCGTCGATTTTTCCAATCCTGCGCCTATTTCTCTCGCCTATCGTAATTTATCGAGTCAATTGCCCGAGCTGGTGTTAATGTTTGATTTCGCTCTTTCGCGTTCTGCATACGTTAGAGGCCCCGAGTCATGCCGCACTCGTCGTCGAAGCGGCGGCCCTTTTCTCCGCCAACGTCTCCCTTTTCGCATGGGCCTGAGCTCTTTTTTGCGTCGATGTTGGCGCACAATGCACGCGTCGGCGGATCCCCCGGCTCGGGTTACGCGCGCACGCAAGCTCATTCACGCGGCGAGCCGGACAAGTCTGCGTACCGGCGAAATACGAAACATTTCCGCGGCCTCTCGTGCTATAAGACTGACTCCCAAAAGTACCGAGCGAGACCGAGCACGTAAGTAGCCTCTCAAAACGTCCAGTTTACGCCAAACAATACCTTAACAATCCAAGCGCTGTATGACACGGGAAAGGGCGAGTTCGCCCGGTTCGCCGCGCGATGTATCTAGCGCCGCAACAGGCAGCAGGAGTTGTATACACGCGAAGGCGAAAAAAACGGCTCACACCTTAATCAGCGCCGCAGCCGCGAGAAACGCTGCGGCTACCGGTGTATACGTTGCATTATAAGCACGAAAGGCCGCGGCGTGAAATTACAGCTTGCAGCAGCGGCTCTCTGTGTCTGCAGCGCTGTTGCGGCGGTGCGGGAAAAATTCCTTTCCCTCTCTCGCGCCCGGCCGTGTATTTTCCGCGAAAGTGAAATCGGTCCGCGGCTCTGAAAAGCCCTGCGCTCTGCACTCGCACGAAGCGATCGCTCTCTCGCCGCTCGCGCTCTCTGTTCTCGGCGAACACCGGCGTACGTACATATAGCCATAAAGTACACGTACACATGTATACATAGGCGCGCGGACAAGTGTACAAGTCTCCGGCGCGCTGCTTTACGAGGGGAGAGAGAGAAAGAGTGTGCGCGCGTGTGCCTGCGTATAAAAGATACAAGCGGGTCAACCTACATTCTGATGCAGCGGCGACCGTGGGCTGCGAGCACGACCGAGAGAGTCGAGCGTATAATACTCGATCTGCTGGCCGACGACGAGAGCTGAGCGACAGGTGGCCGCGCGCGCCCCTCATAAACCATATCGGCGCACGCTGCCCTCTTAATACTCGACTCGCTCTTCTCATTTTCCTCTCCATTTCATTCGCTCGCATACGCCGGCCGAGCATTATTCCCGCGAAAAGTGAAATCTCATACACCCCTATAGCTGCACGCGCAAGGTAAACAACATTTTTTCGCTTGCTAAATAAACTAGCTGCTCGTCTTCGCCTCATCCCGGTGGGAATTCACTCGCGTATACAATGTACGTACATTCCGAGAACCACTTTTTTCTCGACGCGTATCCAAATACTTCGCGTCGCGCTGCGGATACCTGCGTGAAAAAACCAGTCCCAATTTTCTGCTCTATTTTTGTATTTTTCCAACTCGACGTCGTTAATTGATTACTTGTAGTGGATCTTTTCTGGAAATCGCGGTGTCAGTTTCACCTGCTGCCGCTGCTGGCAATCTTTGTTGCAGGCAGGATTAACAAGCTGCGATGCTATATAATGGCGCAACTCATAAATCAGGCCTGCGAGGATTTCGGATTTAGCAAGTGCTCGCGGAAATCAATCTGGAAATTGGCAAATACTTATTGCGTATAATATATAAGGATCGTACGTTTGCAATTATTCGAATTAACGCTGTAAAATCCGCACGAAGAGGCACATCTCGAAGCGCCGAAGGACGTAAAGAAACCCGGGCCTAGGTAACACGATACTTGCGCGTGCGCGCATAGAGAGTGCAAAACCAGGTCGCACGCGAGATCGGGACCGAAAACGTATCCTGTGTCGCGCGTAGCATAAAATATGTTTGCACCCTTCCGCAACGGCGGCGCGCGAAACCTCATACCTCATCCATCGAGCTGTTTTCGTCAGAGCTGGGAGAATGAGAGAGAGAGAGAGAGAGAGAGACACGTCTATTCGTCGGTGAAATCCGCGCGCGCGTTAAAGCGAAGGCACTTGACCGCTCGCAGCCACCTGCTGTTACTTATACAGTCTCCGCGTGTCCCTCCCTCTTTCTCTTTCTCTATCTCTATCTCTATCTCTATATCTATATCTCGGCTGGTCCGGTATCCTATCCCTCGGGCCGCTCGTTATATGCCGGCTTCTCTTCCCTTTCTCTCTCTTCTCTTTCCCCCGGTGCCTGCAGCTCTTCGAAGTCGTCTCTCTCTTTCTCGGCCGGCGATCTTCGCCAATGGCTATTACGGCATCGCGCCGATTCTCGACTGCGCGCGCGGTCGAGCCCGTATAGCGCTATAGTTATGTAAGTTTCGCCCGGCGCGAAGGTCACCTGCAGGCACACACTGCACACACTGCACACACGCGTACCCCTCCCGCGGCGGACTGACCCAATGAACCCGCGCGCGTATTTTTTCAGCCATTGTTGGGGACCGCTTCGCTCCTTTTTCGCCCTCTCATAGCTATATAATACGTGTCGTCGCGTGGAGAATGACTTTTTGAAATTCTTTCCTGCAGCCAAGACATCGTAAATCATTCTCTCTGTCTCTCTCTCTCCCGTTCTCCCGCTATGTTGAGCTCGCTGGAAATTGGATAACGATTGGCCTTTTATTTTTCGACTCTTCGGGGGAATATTGCGGAAATTGCGACGAGCAGAACCCGTTCGGCCGCGTCGATACGCGATTTTTCATCTACGCGATATTTATGCGCGCCCCCTATAATCTCTCCCCTCTCTCCATAAGTCCCATACACCGATGATGTCTCACTCGGCGCACTCGAAAATTCACGCAGATACTCATCTCTCTCCCGGTCGCATCTCGTATAGTAATTGCGCGCTGCGTCTCTTCAAAGCTAATCGATCCGCGGAAATTATCTAAAAAATATATAAAGTGTTTCCCTGCGCGCGCGCGCCGCGGATAATTACATAAAGAGTTCCCAAGTCCGTCAATATCGCGAGCGATGCGGGGGAAATAATGAAATCGATTACGGCTCCGGGAGCCGCCGCTGAGAACGCGGAAATGATTGGCCGAGCGCGGCTTAATTAAAACTCGCACGAGCACTTGTCCGTGCGCGCGCGATCGGTAAGGTGCTTCTTTGGCATTAACGGCCCTCCTTGCTTTAGCCGGCCCGAGTCATAAGTGCGAAGGAAGAAGAGGTGTCACGCAGCATCGGCAGCCGAAGCCGAAGAGAGCGCGAAGATCGAGTAAGTAGCCGGTCGATCGGCTGCGGAGCGCGCGCTAATGGTACCGGCTCGGCTCGTAAATTAGGCGCGAGCGCTGTCCTATCGCTTTTTGATGCTTTAATCGTCTCTCGCCTATATGAGTCTCGCGCGCGCTATCTTTTACGAGCGAGCTCAAAGTATCGGCATGTGTACGCGTGTATAGAGGTACATAAAGAGCCACCGCCGCGTTATGTTTTATACATGCGGAGCGAGACTCTCGCGCGAGTGCAATCTTGATATACCTCGCGCAGGGGGAGAAGATATCTACGACGACGAGAGGCTCTTGCGAAAAAATCCGCGGATGCAATTTCACGCGAGGAGAAGACGCTCCGTAACTAATCGTAACGTTATAATCGGCTGCGAACCGTAGTAAACAACATTGTCTAATGAAACTTTTTGCCCTTTGGCTTTTTCTCGCCCTTTTTCTACTTGCTCGTCCTTTTGGATCTCATGTAATCCATCCCGATGACTATACTCGCTAAATTTGTAACGCGTCGATTGGCCGTACTGAAAGAGAAGCACACGTACTCGAGACAAAGTGCGAGAGCAACTATTTAATATCCAAACAAACAAGCAGCGGCAAGCTGCTGCAGTAACGAGACAGAGGTGATTTGCAAGGCGATAGACGTTTTCAGCTCTCGAGGGCTGCGCGAGCAGAGAGCGGGATAAGAGCGGCGAGAGGCGAATAAAAAGAGCGCGCGCCGAGTCTGCGGTCGGAGCGTGAAATTTTTTAGCGCGTGCAGACGAGAAAGATAGAGAGAGAGAGAGAGAGAGAGAGCGGGAGAGAGGTGAGTGTCCGGTGCAGCGCGCGCTCACGCACGAGGCCCTATCGGAAAGTAATTATGCCCCGGCGCTCTCTTCGCTGGGCGTGTGTATATACGTAGGGTACACATACGCGTGCACATATGCACACATCCCCGCAATTAATCAAATTCCGCGCGAGAGCGCGTGGATGACGCGACGAAAACAACTCTCCGCGGCCTTCGCGCGTCGAGGAATCCATTAGCGGAACGCGTGTCCCACCGATGTAACCCGCAAACTTTGCATTAGCCCCGCTCTCGCCCGTCTCCTCTTCTTCTCTCTCTCTCTCTCTCTCTCTCTCTCTCTCTCCCTCGACGTGACGGCCAAAGACCCTTCGATATCCAGAGCTGCTATGCCTCCCTGGCTAATTACCGCGCGGCATCACGCCAACTCGAACAGCAGCGAGGCTGAATATCGCGCCGGGAAATTAACGAGTCCGCGGCGTATCCCATATGCATTCCATCATTTGTATAAACCCACTCTCCGCCGCGTATATACGCGCGCGCGCAAAAGTCCGACCCGATTTATCGCCGAGAGCCATAATCCGATGCGCTCGCTCGGGAGTTGTCGTCGACTCGAGGTAATTACCACTGTATTTCGCGCTCTAATTGTAAGCTCCGATTAGAAGCTCGACGTTACGACCGCGCTCATATATGCATACGGACTCACTTTGTGGATTTAACGTTTTAATATATGCAACTAGTTTCGCGGCGCGTATACCGCCGCGGGATCTTCTCGGCTAATGGGTGATTTCGAATTTTTGCGTCTGAACCGCGACTACATTTTTCGAAAGTCACCCGCTTGTAATATACTTGTAGATCAGGTTGATAGCGTACTTCCCTTTGGTCAAAATAATTAATCCGAAAACGTCAGGATGGACTTAATGCTCGCAGTTACGCGTATGAATCATTGATTTCAACCGGAAGCGCCGGTCGTGTACACTCTAAATCAATGATATTAAAGCTAGAGCAATAATTTCTATTCGTATTTGCATGCGCTAAGAGGAGTGTTTTTTCAGCGATGAATTAATGCTCGCAATGCAGCTGATCCACACATAAATTAATATTTGAAAAATGGAATGAAAAGAGAGATGAAGGTTGCGTTAATGCGCGCGAAGCGACGTAATTAAGCGAAAAATCTCTTTCCCCCAACTCTCCATGCACAGACGGGAGAGATTAACATGTACGACGCGAGCAATTTTTCGATATGCAGTGTATAAGTGGGTCACAGCCGGGCACTTTCTCGCGCGCGCGAGGCGAGAATATCATTTCGAGAGAGTACAAGTGTAATGCGTGTATGAATTCGAGGAAAAGATATCGGATCCTTAATGAATTTGTAGCTACAAGGAGAAAAATCGCAAATCGGGGAATATAGATGTAAGAGCTGCGCTGCAGGTTGAAATATATGAATCCACGCGAGCTGCGAGAGAGAGAGAGAGAAAAAGCGTGGCGAAAATAAATAAAGCGAACGTCAAGGTGTGCGCGAGGAACGCAGGAGTAAAAAAGCCCGGCTCTCTCGGCCGTCGAGGCAAAGAAACAAGAATTTCGCTGTACACACCGTGAGATTAACGGTCATTTCACTCGGCCGTGTATTTTCTTGCGTACGCGCGCGCGCATTACGTGCGCAAGTGTCACCAGCAGAGTCGGGGCAAGGAAATCTCGAAGCGCAGCAGCACTTTCGCTCGCATAATCGCGCTTCGTTCCCAATCACGTGCGGTGCAGCGCATTGGAAAGTACTGGCTTATTGCGCGACTGCGTTCGTAGGACACACGTGCAGCGCGAGCCTTGCCTTCAATCATCCGCAGACTGATTGAAAGCGATTTCGCGCGCGCGAGCAGCTTTCTCTCTCGGGCCCTCATCTTCTTAATTCCGCGACGACGCCTCGGTAATAAACCCATGTACGCGCGGAATTTCGATGCACTTGATGGCGAATTATGCCGCTCTCCTGCGCACGCTACTGCTGTTTACTCCGAATGTTTTGAAGGGACACCTGTCCAAGGCATCTCGTTACGCTCACGCCCCCATTCAGCCTTGCGCGCATAATATACTCCTGCGTGGACTTGATTGACGTACGAGGCTGTCGCCCCTCCCCGCGTCTTCCTAGAACAGCCGGCGTTTTGCACAGGCAAAACTCTTGGAATGTACGCGAAATCCCGCTCATTAAATTGCATCGCGATTCTAATTCTAGGCCCTGGGGTGATTATCTAATTTTAATTGCCATTCTAATTATCGCGATTCACCGCTGGAAAAATAATTTTCCGCGCGCGAGCTTAATTGCGACGCCGGTGCGGTGGCTGCGCAATAAAGTGCGCGCGCAGTCTTAAATCTCGCGAAATGCACGTAATAGCGCAGCGCGGAGCTTGTTTATAACGTAGAAAGAGCCAGAAAAGAGCTAGAGAGATGCAGGAGGGAAAAAAAGTATCGGAAAAGTTAACGAGCTTAGTATGCCGCATTACCGTTATCAAGAAAAGGGGTCTTATAAGCCTCTCTCGAGCGCGCGACAAGAGTAAGTAGTGTCCATAATGCGAGGGTATAGCGCAGTTTCTCTCTCTCTCCTGCTCGCCGTGGGAGAGACTCGCGAGCGCGCGCGAATGGGAGAAAATGTCTTTTGTTTGCTGCTGCTGCTGCTGCTGCTGCTGACCCCACACCCGTTGCTGCCGCGGTGGAAAACTAGGTCCCCCCTATACAGCACGTGTTCGAAGCTATAATGACACGGCGCGATTATTATACGCTCGTGCCCAGGAGAAACTCGCGCATTGCCATCCGATTCAAGTTCATCTGGGCTTCCTTTCGAAATTTTCCCTAAAGCCCGCTTTTTTCCCCGTCCCCGCGAGAGGCGCGCTGCGTGCGCAGAAATATTTATCAGCGCAGTAAAATTTAATTGACGCGGAATCGTTTGACAAAGGAAAGCCACTGCAGCCACTGTAGAGAGAGAACTTATATTTACGAGGCTGCATCGAAGCGCAGCGAGTTCGGCGTGAATCAAGCTGCCGGTATGGGTTTTTATGCGCAGCCTCCCGCTAAGACTTTACGTAAAAGCTTTCTCGATATCGAAAACTTTCTTTGGCTCTCCAGCGCTTTATGCGCTGGACTGGTGGACTGGTTGTGAGCGCGATCTACCTCAGCGCGAAGAAGAACGCTCTTCGCCGAAGTCGCCACTTGTTCTTCTTCTCGCCACGGATCGTCCAGACGGTCATTTTTACTTGAGCTTCTGCCCATACCTCTCTCTCTCGGCGACAGTCTAACTCGAGGCCAAGCTCGTTCGCTCGGCAGCACCTATATCGACTCCGTCGTGGCTCGTACAGACATACGCTGCGCCGGCAGAGCGATGATGATTGCTTAGCTACTGCTGCCGGGGAGAGAAAATTACGTCGTGCGCGCGACGCAGCGATAAAGAAAGTTAGTAATGACTTTAGATCTAATGCGGTGTTGCGACGGCAAAAACGTAATCACTCTGATAGCTGCATTACCCGCTCGTTGGCTACCACGCTGGCTACCACGCGCGCTCCGACAATTGCGAGTCTTCAAAAATTGCCGCAGCTGCGTGCGCGCAAAAATTGCGAGTCTTATTAATGAGTCCGCTGCAGCGATTAAACGTCTTTTTTTCTCTCTCGACTCTCGAATTAGCGACAAGCTCTCTTCGCGCGTGAGAACCGCTCGTTATAATTACGCAACTATTGTTCCTATGTGGGACGGGCGCGTATAACTGCGCGTACAATCGGGCTCGGAAAAAAGTCGTAGCCGAGCAAAGACAGAGTTGCTATCGCTGATATCGGACAGCCATGTCGCTTATAGCGCAGGGAGGAAGCACTCAAGCCACTCACGCAGAGATCTCGTAAAAATTCGAAACTCCAAATGAGTTCTCAAGCGAATTAACATAGCGAGGAAATTGTTTTTTCTTTATAATAGGAAAGAAGCTGCCGCACGCTAGCAGCCTGCTCCGCTTATGAATATTAAACGTGCGCGCGGATGACAAGAAGGTTGTAAAAGTGCAAGAAATGTAATAACAAGCAGTAGGAGAGCGGCGGCGGCGGCGAAGAGGAGGAGGAGGAGGAGGAAGAAGAGATCCGCGGAGAACATTATAGATATACGCGCGAAAGTCAGACGCACGGAGGTATACCTAGAGCTCTCTCAGGAGTCTCAGGTGCGGCTAGTCGTAAGCAGGAGAAGAAGACGAAGAAGAAGAAGAAGAAGAAGAAGAAGAAGTAGAGAAGGAGGCAGAAGAAGGGGCGGGCTGAACGGAACAGAGGGGAGGGCTCGGCTGCGTGAGTGCAGGCCTGCGTGGACGAGGAATCGTCAGAGATCGCGGAATAGGATAGTAAACGCGCGATATTATACGTGGGACTCGTCGGGTCGTTCGCACGAGCAGAGCCACATGTCGCGCTTATGGTACTATTCCGTATACGACTGCTTATTATCACCTCGAGTCTATCAGTGTCTCGTAACATCACACTAAACAATTCGACGCGAGAGTTCATTATTTATCCGAGGGAAGATCCCGATTTCGAGGCACAGCGATAATTATGCTCGCGCGTAAAAGCCACATCTGCGAAGGCTACTTTTTCCACGATGAGAGCGAAGCGGCAAAAAGTGCAAGCCTACGCGCGTAATTACGCGAGGCTCGAGAGCGAGGGAAGCTGAGAGTGCAAGAATAAAAACAATAAACAAAACGTTATCATTACGCGCTGCTGCCCCCTACTTCCCTCCACTTTGCGGCCGGGCTACAAGCAGTGGCGGCGGCGGCGGCGGCGCAGAGGTCATATTTTATTGTGGATTTCTTTCTGTGTGTAAGGAAATACATAAGAAATAACTCGTTATTCATTTTTTACCGGCGAGCGAGCCGCCGCGCGGATCTCGGGAGAGCGAGAGAGCGGTGCAGCAGCCGAGGAGCAAGAAGCACAAGAATAAGCACAAGAATAAAAACAGACCGATTGAAAGGAGCAAAAAACGCATAATGGCATACAGACGAAATTGCCGCGGTCATTTCCTCTATAGAAAAGCAAAGGCGTCTTATACACGAAATGTCAGGTAGTAGTTATAAGGCCCGCATTACGGGCATTTCTTTGTATAGCGCCTTACGGTATAACCAGAGAGAGAGAGAGAGAGAGAGAGAGAGAGAGAGAGAGAGCTTCTCTCTTCTCCTCCTCCTCCTCTTCTCCTTCTCTCCTCTCCCTTATTCTCCGCACATGCCTACAACTCTCGTGAGCAGCCTATATCCTTGCGCAGACGCCGCGATAATAGTCCAGCCTAGCGTTTCCATGCAAATACGCGAACGCGTCCGATAGCCCTTTTTCCGCTCGCAGCTTTTCGGAGCGCTGCGGATCGAGCGCGAGAGGTGAAAGTACTGATTCACTCCATTCCTTTCTCATTCCCTCCGCTGCAGCGTGCGCCACGGTAGCAGCGCGCTCCGGAGATAATAGCCGCGAGATAACGGGCTCGGGAGCGATTAGCTTATTACGGCCGATATCGACGCGGACAGCGCCATCACATGCGCGCTTTAATTGAGCCGGACGAACCTTCCGAGGGAAATCTACAATCCTGGAATTTTAACGTTCCATTCTGCGACTGGATCCCATTGTGCGCTCTCGCGTACAGATAATAGGAAAAATCGCGATCGACGGATGACGCAACGAGACGTACTCACGCGGCCGCAAAAACCCTCATCAAAGACATTTCCTCGCGATAACATCGGTTACACTATTCTATGCGGGGTATAATGGCACTGCAGCGCGCGGCCATACTAATTAATATCCATGACAAGAGCCGCGGCTGTACGTATCGTGATTATCGCTGATTAATTGTGTCTCGCGCAGCCATTAATCCTCTCCCGCGTGTCCAGAGAGCTTGCCATATAATATAGGACGATGCCGGAAGTCCGCAAGTCCGCGCCGGAGAATAGGGACGTCGAGAGCCGTCGAAACGGAAGGTTGCGGCGGAGCGCGGAAAAGAATTTATAGCGCGACCGCGGGTGACTTTCCGAGGAATCTTCCACCACCGCCGCCGCTATAGTGCATATACGCCGCGGCTCGCTTAGATTCCGCGCAAGACTCGCGCGCGGCAAAACAATGGAGAATTTTTCACCGAGAGAGGAATAAGAAGCTGCGGGCAAGGAAGATCGGACCGGGAGCGCGGGAAAAGAGTAATGCGGCAGCGATTTCGACTGCCGCAGCGCGAGAAACCCGTTTTTCGCGTGTATATATACTCGTGCAACGGCAGAGAGAGAAGGGCCCCGTAGATTATTCGACTCGCGCAGGAAGGAGGATGAGGCCGCAAACGAAGATGAGGAGGTCGAGGCCGGCTGCATCATGTGAGAGAGAGAGAGAGAGAGAGAGAGAGAGAGCGCGCGCGCGGTAGGAGGAGACGGATAAGAGAGAACGGAGCCGAAAGAGGCGAGCGCGCAAAAAGGAGATAGGCAACCGCGACAGTCGGGAGAAGAATCGAAAACGAAGGGGTGGAGCAGACCGTGCGCGGGGTAAAATGAGAATCGCGCCGTAGCCTCATTCGCGAAATTAACATGATTACGGTCATTACAATGCGATAATTGCGAATCGGAGCTCTCGCGCTCCAAGTTTTCCATATCTCGCGAGCTCCTTATTATATTTTAACAAGCTATACAATGCGCCAGATCTTCGGCAGCGGTCAAAGCAACTCGCGGCAGCGAGACAAGCAGATCAGGGAAAATGAGAGTTAGAACGGAGACGCGCGCAGCAAGAGATGAAGAGTACAGCGAGGGAGCTACATTTTAACGAAGACCTGTCGACGACGACCACGAGAAGCGCACCATGCGCACCATCTTCTCCCTTTTTTCCCTCCTCCTTGTCCTTCTCTTATAGGCATACCCACTCTCTTTCTCCGGTGTACAAAAGACTATCGGGTCCTGGAATCTCCCCGCGCGCACACGACTTCGATGCCGCCGACGACGACGCGGGACTCTCTCGAAAATAATTTCGATCCTTTTCTTATGACAGTTTGCAAGTGCGAGCTGCTGATCCGCGTTTTCAAAAGTCAGTCAAACCGTACACGCAAAAAGATGCGGGGGTACAGGTCTATCGCGAGCGAGCGCTTATCCGAAGCCGATCTCTCGGGGTCTCTCCCGATCGTTTGTTGTTAATAATGCCCTCGATAATGCCCGCGCGCGCAGTTGGTCCACGTGCGTTTCGCCCAACTCGATTAGCATTTATCCGACAGACAGAATAATGCATATTGGCGCCTTTTCGAATCTGCAGACTATTATCTTGCTCCACTGTACCTTGATAAAGCAGCGTCCAGGGGGCAGGTCCTCCGGCAGGGTGACGTTGTAGAGCGGCTTCTCGAAGATGGGCTCGTTGTCGTTGACGTCGTGCACTGTCACTCGAACCGTCGCACTAGCGCTGAGGGCCGGCTTGCCCGAGTCCGTGGCGAGGACGGTGAGCAGCGGCGCCGGGTCGGCCTCGCAGTCGACGTGCGCCGCGGTGCTGATCAGGCCCGAGTCCTCGTCGACGGTGAACCAGGTGGAGTTGAGCAGCGAGTAGCGAACCCGGGCGTTCGGCCCCTCGTCCGCGTCCTCGGCGCTCACCCGGATGACCGATGTGCCCGGCTCCGAGGCCTCGAGCAGGTGCGCCTCGTAGCTGTCGCGCAGAAAGCGCGGCGCGTTGTCGTTGACGTCCGTGACGAGGAGCCGGAAGGAGCGCACGGCCCTTAGCGGCGGCGTGCCCGCGTCCGTCGCCTCGACCGAGAGCTCGTACTGGGCTCGCTCCTCGCGGTCCAGCGGCCGCTCCACCACCACCAGGTAGATGATGTTGTCGCGCGTCGCCAGGCCGAAGTGGCCCTCGCCCCCGCGCAGCGTCACCGTCGCGTTGGAGTACTCGGTGCGCGAGTCGGGGTCGCTCACGGAGATGCGCGCGACGAACTCGCCCGGCTGGGCGCTCTCGCTGATCTTGGGCGTCGCGTCGTCCGAGAGGAAGATCACGGTGATGGCCGGCTGGTTGTCGTTCACGTCGCTCACGTGCACCGAGAGGAAGGCCGAGGCCTCGAGCGGCTGGGCGCCGCGGTCGCGCGCCACGATCACCAGCTCGTGCCGCTCCTTCGACTCAAAGTCCAGCGCCTTGTTCACGTAGACCATGCCCGTCTCCGGGTCGACGCGGAACATCTCCTCGCGGTCGGACTGGCGCCGGTTGATGGAGTACTCGATGCGCCCGTTCTCGCCGGCGTCGGCGTCGCTGGCGTCCACCTTGAGCACGGCCGTGCCCACAGTCGCGTTCTCCGGCACGCTGGCCACGTAGCGGCTCTGCTTGAAGATCGGCGGGTTGTCGTTGACGTCCTGGACGGTGACGTTGACGCGCAGCCTCGAGCGCAGCGGTGGCGAGCCGCCGTCGAGCGCCTCGACGAGCAGCTGGTAGCCGGCGCGCGCCTCGCGGTCCAGCGCCGCGCTGTTCTGCAGGTCGAGGTAGAGCACGCCGTCGCGGCCGCGGTGCGCCGCCAGCCGGAAGGTCTCGCCCTCGTTGCCCGAGACGATCTCGTAGCGCTGCGTGCTGTACTGGCCGAGGTCCGGGTCCTTGGCGGGTGGCAGGGCTCGCTTCGAGTCGCGCGGCGAGTTCTCCGGAAACTCCACGTCCACGCGCTCCACCGGGAAGCTCGGCGCGTTGTCGTTCTCGTCGAGCACCTTCACCACCACGCGCACGTTCTGCGGCAGCGCGACCAGGCTGTAGGAGGGCCGGGTCTCGCGGTCGAGCGGCACGCGCGTGCGGATCTCGCCGGTGGCCTGCTCGACGATGAGGTCCGAGTCGACGGCCGAGCCGGGCACGGGCACGATCAAGTAGGGTGGGCTGTCGGCGTCGATGAAGCCCACCCGCGTGCCCGGCGGCGCGTTCTCCGAGACCTCGAGGTAGCGCACGTGCTCGGCCCTGGCGCTTGGCTGGCCGAGCAGCAGCGCGGCCAGCGCCGGCAGCAGGAGGCCCCAGCGCATCCTGGAGCCGCGCCTCGTGCCCCGGGCCGCTATCTCGCGGCCGGCATCCCGCCTCGCCTCGTCGCTCCGGATTCTCGCGCTCCTCTCCACTCTGCCGTCTGCCTGCGCCGCTCGCGCGGCTGCTGCTCTGCGCGTACTTGTAGAGCTGTGCTGGCTGTACTCGCTCACTGCTCGGATGCTGGGTCCTCCTCGATCATGACCATCGCTCGACTCGGCCTTCTCTAGCGGCTGCTCATTCGAGGCCAATCAGAGTGCATCGGCTCGGGAGCTCGCGTATCTCGTCGACTTTTCCCGCGGCGAGAGGACGGATGACATTCCGCTGCGACGACAACACGGCTATGCGGACTGCGGGAGCGAGCGAGACGGCAGCGCATGTACGAGGACGATCACTCCGCGCTGCGCGCTATACTATCTGCTGCGTTCTCTTCTGCTGCTGCTGCTGCTTTCCTCCGCGCTTCCATCTAACTTTAGCGGTCTCGATTCCAGGCCTGCGAATCTCAGATCGAGCTTCGCTTTCGCGGCCCAAAGCTAAGCGACACTTTTTCCTCTCCTCTTGCTTGTCGAAAAATCGTCGGTCGAGGCTCGTTCTCGCACGATTTATTTATTTCTTTTTGTTGTTCCCGTTGTCCGCCGAGAAGATCGACTCCGCACAACGAGTCTGACCCGTCACTGAATAACACTGATGGACTTAGCGCGAAACTAAGTTACTCGCGAAACCACAAACACAGCGCGATAAACAAACGGAGAATCAAGTGTGTGTACACACGATACGTGTTAAAGCACGAGCGCGGCGCGGATCCCGAGTAGGCAGCAGCAGACACTGTTCTACCGATATATAAATCGCTTCTCGATCCCGTGCTCGGCGGCGATCAGTGGAGATCGGCTGAGAGACTCGATTGGTCACTCCCGGCACACACGGGAAGCGAGAGTTTTCCGCGTCACAACTGAGTATCGGTCGCGCGACGATCGACAAAGTTTTCAAGCGGGCCCAGCGCGTCCGTTCCGCGCGGCTTCGAGGTTAGGCATGCACTGACATGGCGGCACCTGCGCTCGCTGCCCTTCCCCTCCGGAGTCGCTCGGTCAGGGAGACCGCTGGACCCGGCGGCAGCCATCTTGGAGAGGGGATTCTGGGCCCGCTCGCTTGCCGCGGCTCTCGCTCGCTGTACCTCGCTGCTCGGCTGGCGCTCGCACCGGCTCACTTGCTTTCGAGCCCCGGCTCGGGCTCTGGCATTCAAGAACCGGTGAGGGAGAGAGGGAAAGAGAGAGAGAGAGAGAGAGAGAGAGAGAGAGAGAGAGAGAGAGAGAGACTCGTACACTATACCAAAGTCTCTCCTTTCGTCGACAGCTCAAGCGGCTCGCTCTCTGATGCTCTCGCGAGTTCTGCGGAATATAGCTATACGCGCGTTATAAGAGACTTGTACCTTATTACGCTGTTTCGATTGGGATTTTGTTTGTTTGTAGACCAAAAATACCGTATAAACGATGATTATTATGTTTTAGAACATTTTTACAATCCATCACAAGAGTTTTTTTCAGACTTACTATTTTTTAGTTACGGTTGTGATTTGGATTCGAATAAATGCACAGTCTACGTTGTTAAATAATGCCGAGGAAATCAGTTTTGCCGTATAGATACTTCTTAAAAATTAGATTCCATCGTTGCTCTAACCACATCTTTAGCAGAAAAAACTGTATAAAAATGTATACAAGGAGAATTCTATGAAAAAATAGTACATTAAGATACTAGTGTGCAAAGTGAATATTTCTCGCACTCGCGGAGTTTGTCTCCCAAGAGAAGCAAGGGACTTATACACGCCATGCCTTTTAAACTACAAATTATGTCACTATATCGTAATTTACTATTTAGATGTTTATGCTACACTTCGCGGAGGCTCGTACACCAAAATGTACTATTACAATATTGTGTGCAAGCATTGTCTTTCCCAAAACACCTATATATCTATCTTCATTCCAGCATTTACAAAATCACTATGCATATTCCTGCTAAAAAACTTTTTTTAAAAGTAAATGTACAAACCTTGGCAAGAAAAAGACTAATAAAAGTAGTGACATCTCTAAATATAAAAATGTCAAGTAAATGTTTTGCTTCCTCCTAGAGTAAAGCTTTGTAATAGTAAAATTTTCAGTTTCGCTAAAACTTCATAGAAATATGTTTTTAGATGTTAGAAGTTTGAATTACGTGTTTTTAGGAAATGTTCGTATGGATGTGTGTGTGTGTGTGTGTGTGTGTGTGTGTGTGTGTGTGTGTGTGTGTGTGTGTGTACCGGGATATTTCTGAAACTACTCCGTCAATATCAATCAAATTTGACATGCATATCTATTTTTGGATTCTGAATTCGGGAAAAACATTTATTTTTTAATTTTTTCAATTACTTTTTTTTATGGCCATTATTTGATTTTCGAAAAACATTATTTTCGTGCTTGTTAATCATTCCATTGTTACAAACAATTCAGCTAAAATGCATTTGAAAGATAATAAAATTACCTACTTTTCCCCGTTTGGTCCTCGGGATTGACCGCTCCGTTCAGCAGATAAAATGAAAAAGGTGATTTTTAAAAAAAAATTCATATCTCTGAAACTAAACATCATAACCTCACGAAAAAAATATGTTGATGGGTTACGTGTCAAACTATATTCCATTAAAATTTCAAGTGATTTGACTACTTATTTTTTCAGTAATAAATCGAAAACTGAAAAAAATGAGTTTTTTTGGAGTCTCGATTACGGGCGTAAAAAGGCCTTATTGCACTTGAGATTTTGGGAAAAGGTAGATATTTTATATGTTTTGGCTAAGTTCATTGCGCAGCTTTGAAATCCCTATGGTTCTTAAGATATCAAGATTACAATTTTTTTTTTGAAAATTTTTTGATTTCTTATATTTCTAAAACAATGTAGTCAAATGCTTCAAAATTTTATTTGGTGATTCACCATAAACAAAGATATCTGCTGTTAAAATTTCAAACGACTCGTTGAGCGGTTCTTAAGTAAAGAGCTGAAATGTAAAAACCGATTTTTCTAAAAAATTTGTCTTCCTCTTATAGGGTTGTCGTTGCACGTCGTAAAGTCCCTCCCTGCGAATTTATGTCATACTGATAATATTAAAATAGCATTCACATACTGTATTTTAAAGTAATATTTTATTTATTGGAACAATAAACTTCGTTGGAGGAAGCTAGGGGCCAATGAATTTGCAGCGGTTTTTTATTTATGTTATAGCTAAAGTTCAAACAAATTTTCTCCATGATAGCAAAACCAGCATAACAGAAACTATTACTAAAAAAATAAAATTAGAATTTACCAATCATATACAACAAGTTAATGAGGCTGTGACCTCATTTAAAGCACTGGTACAAACTGAGTACGTCATAATGGAAGATTTGGAGTTAAAGTTGAATGAGTTAAAACAACAAATAATTGCTCACATTGATAAAATTAAGGCTCTCGGAAGTTGTAGAAACTATAAGCTAATTATTTGATGATTTTATCATAAAACAGTAATCGTTGTCCTTCTAAAAGTGCATTCTGCGTTTATAGTCCTATATGCCTAATATTAAGTTGTATTTTAATTTTTATTATATGTACTTCGCCCTAATAGCACACAACCGTTAAAAAACGTTTAAAAAACGTTAAAAATGTACCGAAAAACGTTTTTTGAAACAGGTAGAAAATAAGTTTAAAAAACGTTGAATAAACGTGAAAAATGTCCGCACTTAGGATACGTTATTCTAGACCTGGTTAAAAAAGCGTAACTTTAACGTAATAAATACGTATCATTCACGTAATATAGACGAGGAGTAAACGTCTTTTTAAAGACGCGTATAAAACGTGTTTTGACTAAATCGTAAACTATACGGGGGTTTCATCAATACGTATTTACGCCGTATCTTTTTAAAGACGCGTATAAAACGTGTTTTGACTAAATCGTAAACTATACGGGGGTTTCATCAATACGTATTTACGCCGTCAATTAAACGTATATAAATAATGTCTTTTTAAACGCTTATATGAAGTATTTTCTACGTCGTACCAAATTGTGGGATTCGAATAAATTTCGAGGAAAAAAACGTTTATACAACATAAAATAGATATAAAATGAACGTTTTATTGTGCATTTTGTAAGGTTCTATAATGATATATTCAGGAATTTGCAATGATAAAAATGTTGGATATTTACTTTGCGTCCATTCTTCCTTTGCTTGACTTTAGCCAATTAGCAACGGCTGTTCTAATGTCCTTCGCTTTATTTTTCTCACAGCTTAGCATAGCAGTAGCTGAAATTAATAAGAAATATGTATTATAATGAGTATAAAAAATGGCACCCATAATAAATTATTTAAAAAATTACCCTCTGCAAGATGGCAGAATGGTTTGTCATCAAATCTTTCCTTTCCTGCCTGGCCTTTGATGCTATATAAGTCTCCTACGTTATCAGTAATTATTAATTTTAGGATATAACGTGCAACNCTATACGGGGGTTTCATCAATACGTATTTACGCCGTCAATTAAACGTATATAAATAATGTCTTTTTAAACGCTTATATGACGTATTTTCTACGTCGTACCAAATTGTGGGATTCGAATAAATTTCGAGGAAAAAAACGTTTATACAACATAAAATAGATATAAAATGAACGTTTTATTGTGCATTTTGTAAGGTTCTATAATGATATATTCAGGAATTTGCAATGATAAAAATGTTGGATATTTACTTTGCGTCCATTCTTCCTTTGCTTGACTTTAGCCAATTAGCAACGGCTGTTCTAATGTCCTTCGCTTTATTTTTCTCACAGCTTAGCATAGCAGTAGCTGAAATTAATAAGAAATATGTATTATAATGAGTATAAAAAATGGCACCCATAATAAATTATTTAAAAAATTACCCTCTGCAAGATGGCAGAATGGTTTGTCATCAAATCTTTCCTTTCCTGCCTGGCCTTTGATGCTATATAAGTCTCCTACGTTATCAGTAATTATTAATTTTAGGATATAACGTGCAACTGCGGGCTTATCACTTCCGCCTACTGATTCGAAGTATTTTTTC